>JABFEB020000132.1:20664039-20682606 GCA_019775895.2 Stomatorhinus ivindoensis
GTCTGTCACCATGACAACCCAACGTCATGGCATTTTATCTGCATTCATTTGTGTGGAATTGTGGCTGGTTACTGCTGGTTTGCAACATTGTGTGGCAAGAATGTGCTTTTAATTGTTGCCTTAACCGCATTAAAAAAAAAAAAACAAAAGGAAATGACAATTGTCGAGACGCACCTCAATCTGGTCGATAGTTTCCTGGTACTCCTTCTCACGAGATTTAAAGAGGCACTCCGTGTCCGTAATGACCTGCTCCAGGCATTCTTCCTGCTGTGGACATGCAGACCACAGGAAGCGCTTAAACACCAACCTGGTGCAATTTCCCACGTGGCCTCGCCACCCTACACAATGACCCATAACGCTGTTTAATTTACCTTTTATTAATTATTCATTATATCCATTACTCTTACATATTCCAAGCTGGTAGTATAGTGGTTGAGAACATGGTATCCTGTAGGGTGGCAGGGTACCTCGTTTCAGCATGCACATGTGAGGTAATCACATCGCAGGATGAGCAATTTTAAGGAAGGTAAATTAGACGAGAGATCATGCTACAACTTTATTGCTACTTGACACAAAAGGAAAATTTGCATGGTTCTCTTTTTCCATGACTAATCTGCAAGCCAAGTCATGTAAATTATATTTGTACAGCACATTTAAAACAAAAAAAATGTTTGTTGTGAGTACAACAAAAGTCTGTCTAGTATAACAATTTACTCTGATTTAAGTGTTTTTGCCACCACAGAGTTTGTTGCTAGTGAGTGACATGCAGGCTCTGTTATGCATGTTATGCACATTCAGATCTTGTTGAATCTGTTCTTCTGACCAAATCACAATTAATGCTTGGGTCTATTCATTTCTCCAAGCACCCATTGTTACTTTATTGCTTTATTTTGTTTATCATTGTATTCTGAAATGGCAGCTACACTTTTTCATAATAGCGGACGTATTTTGTGTTTGTAAGGCAGGTTATCTATAAGCACTCTACAAAAACCCGAAGTCCTACCCCAAACATCAACGCATCAAAAAGTCGCTACAGCTGGTTTGGTACTGGTACTCGACCAGAAGTCAACAAAAAAATACAATGGTACCTCAGAACTTGAAATTAACCCGTGCAGAACTCCAGATCAAATCCTAAAAAGTTCAAGTTGTGATCGAATTTTCCCCATAAGAAATAATGGAAAACCAATTAACTGGTTCCTGGCCCCAAAAAATTACACCGAAATATGTTTTTTTTTTTTTTAGTATTTTAACACAAAATGAACCGGACAAAACAAGAAAAGCATATACTGTACTATACACATCTAAATTTTAAATCTAACCTCAGGTGTAAATTTAGAATTTAGTGATTAATTGTCATTGTTGACACACCACAGCACACAACAATGGAATGTGATCCTAATGTGTTGCACCCGGGGAGCAGTGCTTGGGGGCGGTACCTTGCTCAGGGAACCTCAGTGATGCCTTGCGGGTTGGGGATTTGAACCTACAATCTTTCAATTACAAGTGCGCATCCCTAACCATTAAGCCACCACTGTCCACAAAAAAAGCAACACACACCAGATTTCAAGTCATTATTTAACAAAAATGAAGCCAGTGTGGAGAAGCCATGTGTGAAAAACTAAGTACACCCCAAGATTCAATAGCTTGTAGACCCACCTTTAGCAGCAATAACTTGAAGTGATCATTTTCTGTGTAACCAACAGTCTCTCACATCATTGTGGGGGAATTTTGACCCTCTCTTCTTTACAACATTGCTTCAGTTCATTGTGGTTTGTGGACATTCGTGTATACACATCTCTCTTAAGGTCCCACCACAGCATTTCAATCAGCTTGAGGTCTGGACTTTGACTGGGCCATTGCAACACCATGATTCTTTTATTTTTCAGTCATTCTATTGTAGATTTGCTGGTGTGCTTGGGATCATTGTCCTGTTGCATGACCCAGTTTAGGTCAAGCTTTAGCCGTCTGACCTAAAATTTGTCTCTATAATACTTTGGTTTACAGTGCTGAAGGTTGGCGTTGCCGCACCCACCACACAACAAACCACGTTCAGCGGGAGAACCTGCTTGCAGGGTTGGATGTAGGTTAATGTCATGACCAGGATAAAGCAACGGCAGGTTAAGGGCCTTGCTCAAGGGCGTAATGGAGTAGAACCACTCCTGGCATTCACAGGATGTGTACTGACATTCTTCCAGGTACCAGCACAGATCTTTCAGGTCCTGTGACTGCAAAACAAGCCCAAATCATCACACCTTCAACACTGTGCTTGACGGTTAGTATGAGGTGTTTGTGCTCATATGCTGCATTTGGTTTTCGCCAAACATGCTGCTATGCATTATAGCCAAATATCTCCACTTTTGTCTCATCTGTTCCAGAAGTGTTGTGGTTTGTCGAGATGCAACTTTGCAAGCCAAAGTCGTTCTGCCATGTTCTTTTTAGAGAGGAGAGTCTTTCTCCTGGCAAACATTCCGAAACAAGCCATACTTGTGCAGTCTTTGTCTAATTGTACTGTCATGCTAACTGAGTCCTGTAGAGTCTGATATGTAGCTCTTGGGTTTTTTGTCTAACCTTGGAGTGAATTTACTGGGATGTCCACTCTTGGGAAGATTGGCAACGGTCTCGAATGTTTTCCACTTCTGAATAATCTTTCTCACTGTAAAATGATAGACTTCACATTGTTTGGAAATGGCCTTATAACGCATCCCAGGTTGACAGGCAGCAACAATTGCTTCTCTAAGATGCTTTTCTTCCACAGTATTGTGTTAAACTACATCAAACTGCGAAAACTTCTGTTTTTATAGAGGTGGTGATACTTGCTGATGATCAGTTAACCAAGTGTATTTGATTAGCAGCACCTGGCTGCTATTTATGCTGTTAATTGCCATGGACGCAGCACGGGCATACTTAATTTTTCAGACACGGCTTCTGCATTTTTGTTTATTTAACAAAACTAAGCCCATGACACTGTGCAATATATCATTGTGTTGTTGTTCACTTGAGGGTGAACAACACCTCATTTTAAGACCTGCTAAGGGGCAGATGACTTATTATTAGGTCTTGGCACGAAAAACCTTACAATTACTTTCTTTTTCACATGACTGTAGATGACATATTGGAATTAAAAAAAGATATTTTATGTGATACAAATGACACTTTTTTTTCTTTTAACTTTATTTTAGTGAAGCTCTACTTCACCTTTTGTCTTAAAGAAACCTTCACTGCGGCACACACATTAATCACCATTAAGTGACAGGGATATCCCACGACCAGCGTACCTCGCCCTGTGTTTCAACTCCCAGGCTGCAGCCGGGAAAATCCTCCCACAGTAACAGAGTCTCCTCTGTCTCCTCCCAGGCCAGACTGTCGCAGTCGTCCTCAAACTCACTCTCCCGCCTTTTTAAAAAACAGAACAAAACACCAATCTCAGGTCCCACCCGTGGGAATATGATAGCTTCGATACAGATACAGCCTGAAAGCTAATACCCCTGTTTGTGTTCACAGAATTATTCCTGATCAGTCAAAAACACCGAGTTATACAAACAATTAGAGGTATAAACAAATTTTTCATTTTTGTATCACTGGTGCCTAGGGTCAGTACACTAAAAAGAAAAACAGAATAGAAATATTCTATTCATCTCCACAGAGAAACTCTTTTTTTGCATATCCTGTCTTGTTCTCCATGAGACACATGAATACAGGTGAGAGTAAGTTTAAGGGTCATATCAGTATGTGGCATCCCTGCAGCAATTAGGGATAAAGGGCCTTGCTCGGTGTACCAACAGTGGCGTCACTATTCCGACCACAGTATTTGAGCCGTTGATCTTCTGGTCACAGACCTAACCCCAAGCCACATACTGGCCCATCAATCTGAGGAATCACAGTCTTCCGCACACAGTATACTATTATTCAAGATTTTATTGTCACTTACAATTGATTCAACATCCTCTGCATTTCCTCGTTGATCTGATTGGCCGAGGAGGGGTCTTCCCTGGCTCCACCCCCCTCGCTCTCAGAGGCACTTGTCAGGTCATCGGCCTCACTGGCAGTCGCAGTGGTAGGTGGGGGAGCATGTCTGCGGGGGCGCCTGTTCGCAGTTGAAGGTGAGTTGGGCACCTACACGAGTGGACGAGGAGGGTAAGGCAGAGGTGAGGAGGACATGGGAGTGGGATAAAGCCACTGGGGCATCAGAATCAGAGGCTACCTGGAACATCTTGATCATGTCCTCACAGTTCCTCTGCTGCGCAACATCGCATAGCCGGGCAGTGATGTCAATCCGGCGACAGATGTCCATGTCCACCTTCATTGCCTTCTCCTGGATCTTACTGTCAAGCTCAGACAGATTCTGACGGACACAAGGAGGATCAGTCACTTACACGTTTCACCTGAGTCAGCTAAGAACTGCGGAGGACGCTCCACATACCAAATATTAAAGAATCATCACAAATGAAAATCAGTTATAATCCAGGACATTGTAACATTTTTATTTAGCAGATGTTTTATCCAAAGAGAAAAGTAGGCTCAGCCAGTCCCTGATGCAGTCAGGGTTAAAGGTCTTGCTCAAGTACCCAATGGTGAAATCAACCATAGGATTTGATCTGACAACCATGTGATCACAAAGACAGTGTCCTAACCTACACGCAGTCTCCTAATATGTGCTTAATATGCACTCTTATACAGATCTTCCAACCCATCAACAGGAAGGGTGTTCAGAAGTTGATATAGCCAATCCCGGATTCAGATGAGAAGTGTACAGTACCTCCTACGATTACTGATTACTACCCAGTAGCACAGTACACTTGACTAGAGGTGGGCGATATGACCTCAAATTATCATCACGGTATTTCTCACTTTTGAACAGTGATGGTATAATATCGTGGTTATTTTTCTGCAAGTTTCGGGAATGGTAGCATGTCCCTTTATGTACATTTTCAAAATATTTTATAATATATTAAGTACAGTTTAAGATGGGTCTGGGTGGTTATACTTCAAAAAGACATAAAATGTGTCGTAGGTAATGTTTTCTCATATTTGTTTTAAAATTGTCAGAGCAACAAGCTGCTTCAGCCTAAAACCGTGCAATATATATATACACACACACACACATACATTTTTTACAACATAGATAAACCGATTACATATACTAATATTAAGGATGCAACGATTATTCGACATTATTGACAAAAATCGACAATAAAAATAGTCGCCGACGAATCTGATTGTTGATCATTGTCCCCAGACGTGTTTTTAAACGGAGTGAGACGTTTTCCTTCCTTTCTACTTGTGCGATACTATCGCTTTCCAATAGACTGCACCAATACACCACACTGGTGAGATGTGCTCTTGCGCAATAGCATTCAGCGACAAGTAGAAGAAGGGCGGCCACAAATCAGGCATCATTGCGTATTAAACGCTCTGAAGTCTGGGACACATGGATTAAAGTTTTCCGTCGCTATGACGGATTTCCGTCAACTGAGTGCACTAAAGGTTAATAATAAGATTTATGTAGATCCGAAGGAAAAAATGGGGGGCTGGAAAGGCTGTATTTCTTTTGTTTAATTACGATTTAATTACGCTTCCTAAAAATAAAAATAAACACTATGGTTTCGGCAGTTCGCTTAAACATTGATGGCTGCAGAGTAGCCTACAGGCTGCAAGCTATTTCCCGACGCGTGTTTAATATGCCAAACTTCATAGTAAGGAGAAAATAATTCCACAGCATTTAGTGCCACATCAGTCTGAAAGGCTTTTAATGTCCCAAAACAAAGACAAGATTTGCAAAAGGGTGAATTGCACGGGCTTCTTGTTGCCTGTACCTACCCAATAATAATAATAATTTGGATGTCAGTGGCGTGTCATGAAGTGTCTCATTCACTATTAGCAGCTAAGAAAAGGTCGGAAAACAGTGGAGAAAACTCATTACTTAAATAGATAAAGAAGCCAAAACTCAGAAGCTCAGGATTCAGGACAGTGGCTCCGATGTCGCAAGTGCTGCCAGAGCTTATGCTTAACGACAAGTAATTTATATTACAAATGAAGCTTTGAAGGAAAAACTGCTCTATTTTTATAGATATGCTGTTGTATAATTAAAATGCTGAATTCTCTGTGTTAACCGTGTAGTGGAAATCCAAATCTTGGCGGACAATCACACCAGTAATGACTATGACACCAGTGTACCACCCATCCCTACACCTGACATTCACATGACTGTCTGCTTTCCACAGCCATGCAACCAATATCAAATATATTCTAAATATCAAGTACACAAGCAACACAGATACACAGAGTGTCCCCTACATTTTTAAGAGAGCTTTCGGTATGCTGAGGAGGCTTAATCACATAACAGGCCTGGGAACACAAAGAAGCCCCGAAAACAATCTCTCTCTGCTTCTAGTAAACATGTCCTGAGGTCATTAAAGGCATTTCATACTTTCCTTGGCAATTATGAGTGTGAAGCTAAAGTGTTTTTGCCTACAATAACCAGTGCTGATAAAAAGTCATGCATATATCAGTCAAACACTGTAAACTAATGCCGTTATACAAGCTGACACACGATTAAACATACCTTCATAAATATTCATCACCAATCCAGAGATTTACCATAAGTTATCACATCTTAAAATGTCCTGAAGCAACTTTTTCATCTTTAGTGCATAATTTTTTAGATGTTACACTGAAAACAACCAAAGTGGATCAAAAAAAGATGAGAACTGCTATCCCTGGCGTTATAATTTTTTAAGAAATGGGTGAACAGAAGAGCTTAAAGGGACAACAAAGCCAAACACAGCAAGTTCTGACAGGACAGAGACGCCGAAAACAGCACAAGCACAGAAATTCCATCCCAAAATCAGCTCCAGCTCCAGAGCTTACCCCTCTCAGAGAAATAGGACACCATCTTAGAAATCACTGAAGTGGGAAGATGGATGAGAATATGGCATACTTGGGCAGACTGCAGGGTTTGGAGCAGGTGGTGGGTATTCATGGAAATGCAGTGCGTGTTGTGTGGAGTGCGAGGGGGCCGAGCCGCGGCAGAGACTCACGTTACTCATGAGCCCCTTGAAGAGGACGACCTCCGCCTTCAGCTGCTGCACCCGCAACGCCAACTCATCTTGGCTGGACTCGCTCTCCTGCAGGTCCTGCAGGGGGCGACAGGCACAAAAGATGCATGGAAGGCAGGCCGCGACAGGGCGGCGCTGTTGCAGACACGGGGCAGAGAGGCTTGGAGGAAATCCAAGCAGTCAGGGTCACTTTGGAAATAATGCACCTGCAAGCTCGTCCAGTAGCTTGGACGGGATGGGAGTTTCAAAGGTGATGAGCCAGGCAGGTTTGGGCCTGCAATCCTAGCTGGATTCCAGCTGGTGTGTTTCCAATCTTACGTTGGACTGCCTACACTAGACGAACAAACAAGCCCTTATCCAGCAAGCCTTCGTGTCGTAAGTTTTTAACAGACAATTACCACCCAGTAACAAAACCAGAAATCGTAGGGGCCTGCAAGTATGTAAAGCTTTCTAAACTGAAGTACTGTTCTATCATAAAATAAAGCCCTTTCCCTCCACAAGAACTTTTTTCAAGAAGCAGGAATTATTTAGGAATTCAGGAACTTCTGTTACATTCCTACTGCAGGAATTTGGCCCGATTCTAGTTCCTGGTCCTATTTTTATTCCCTACTCCAGGGACTCTAGCTCCAAGGTGCTCTTTGCTCGACCAGCAAATACTTGGGGAGGGGCTTATAGCGATAATCTCTGCTGACCTTTGTTGTCCACAAGCACCGGCACCAACTTGGAAGTGTGGAGAAAAAAAGACAGAAGTACTGAAGCAAAAACGGAGCAAATGTATCTCAAATACTTTAACTGTTTTACTGAATACCGTTTCTTTTTATTTGCATATTTATCTCCATATTTTTGCTTCGGAAAGTTTGATTTCCACAATTTAACCTAAAAGTCATCTTCTCTTTTGTGCGCTGGCTTTCGTCTCATATGCGTCTGTTTATCTACAAGATCTACAAGATTGTTATTTGCCTACAATATATGTACATACTAGTGGTGCACAGATGTGTATGTGTTGACTGAAGAACAATATATTTTTGTATAATACAGCCAATGCCAATAACTAGCTAACCATCAAGACTTGCCAAACAAAGGCTGCTGACGGTAAAACTTGCCAGCATTGATAAACGTTGCATGCTTTTTTATTCTGTGGTAAATGAAAGGTCAATCTACAGGCTGTATTTCATAATGAATTGTAAACATGTCGCAAGCCAGTACTTTGAGCTTGTGTAGTAACCTCTTCCAAGTGGCGAATGAGCCGATAAAATCCCTCATTGTCCACTAAGGAAAATGGCTGATCATCCAATGGAATCAAATCCTTGTTTCAGTAGTTTTTGGTGCTGCTAACTTTGAATACTGATAAAGTTTAAATATCAGGCAGCAATATCAGCCAAGACTGACATATCGGATCGATGCAAAAATCTTTCAATGAATATCGGCCAATACCACTACTTCATGCATATCTTGTACAAATACTAATGAAAGAATATAGAACAATATCTAGCAAAATGAGTTGTTCATTCTCTACTGGTTTGGAGCAGTAGTGTACTTTCCAATAATTTTAACCTACAACCTTCTTGCATCTCTCATGGTTATTTAGAATAAAGGTCACAGTTCCTGTTGTGTGATGGGAATGCGACACACAAAAGTCCAAACAGCTCAGGAACTCGGAACCAAGAACCAGCTTTCTGAACTTTTCCGGGGACAAACCTAAAGTAATCAGTCTGCAGTAATGACCACAAGAATTGACCACTTTTGAAATGGTAGTTAATGTACCAACCTCCAAAACTGTAAAACCTATGGTGTCCAGATTACATACTTGCTGATAATTTCAAATAATTCACTACTTAAATAGTAACACACAATATATGTCTTGTTTACACAACCGTAATGCTAACGTTACACTGTATCCTTGCAATCCCAAATAAGCTGTTGGACACCAGACTGAGAGCAGGAGGTAAAGTAATTCAATAAAAATATACAAACAATCAAGCTGGCAGTAGGAACCGCAAGATCAAGGCTTTAGGATTTAGACACCTAAGAAGCAGGATAGCTATACTACTCTGGGTTTAAACACTGCAGTAAAAAACATTTTCACATTTCACCTTACTGAGATGAGCAGTTAATGGTCTTGGAAGCAGGCAAGTTTAAGCAGGCAGTTTTGGACATGTGGCGTCATGAAGACGCAGGTATGCAAAGCTCTCCAAACGGTGAGCGTGGGGCAGTGTGCAGAGTGCAGTGAGGGCCCCCTGTCCTCTCACCTCCTGCAGCTCCGAGACCTTCCCCTGGAGATCCACTCGCATTGTGTACTCCTCTTCCCATCTACGGGGAACCGGGGCGAACAAGGGGGGGGGGGGGGCAAAAACAGTGTAATTAAAATGAAAAGAGCATCAAAGTATCCACACACACACAAAAAAATGCAACTCTGAATTACTCCTAATCAATACTCTTTGCTGGTTAATTAATAAGATAATGTGAGACAAGTGTTTTCAAAAATTTCAATGAGACTACCCTGTATTACATTATGACAAAAAAGAAGGTGTACAGTGCAATTCCAGTAATGCAGAATGTCATAAAAAAGTCACACCTTTCACAAATCACATATTGTATTCTGTAGGAACCAGATAAATTGGTAAGATGCTGTTTTGTATGGCCATAAACAAATGTGATTGTGCTATAATTATAATAATGATTAAATATACTGCTCTAAGTCAGGGAGGGGACATGAATTTCAGGGGGTGTGTCTCTAAATTCCCTTGAACGGCTACCAAGCAGTAACTGCCAGTACAAAATACTGCATTGCAGATGCAGTGTGGACGCATATGTGAAGTAAGGGGGAGGGGTGGCGTGGAAGGCCACAGGCTCAGAAATAACAGTAAAAAGACGAATTAGAAACGCAAATTGTGATTTTCTAATTTAGCCAGCAATACCTATACTGTTCTAATTCCCGATCGAAGCAGCCCGCGACTCATCCCACACCATGATGTTAAACAAGCGTGTCTCGTTCACACAATATGCTGCCAGAACGCACAGCATCTGTTTTAACCTAGTTATCGTCCATCGTCCACGGCAATGCGATCTCGTTTACTAAATATACAAATGGGTCCAAAGCCATATTATTAAGAAAAGCCCAAGTATTCTCAAATATCTCAAAAGCGAATTTTATATAAATCACGTTTCATTAATTTTGCTCGCCGCTCATAACGTAAGTATTCACTACATGTAATGTCTGTCTGTCGATACACTTTCTTGCCACTTTTATCCGCTGGAGTACTGGTTCAGAAACCCAAGGCGATTTTTGCAGTTAATCTTGAAACTTCTAAGCACTAAAGGAAACCAAACGCACGAAAATCCTTCTGGTACTAATTCAGTGTATTTAATAGGTAAGGTAAACCACCAGCCTATAGGTACATGCGTTTAAATAAATGTGTACTATTCATAGTTTCCTGGCATGACATCCGACTTTCCTTTAAATAAGGCAACTCATGGATTAAAAAACGGGGGGAGAAACGAAATATTTAAAAAACTTTACTGCTTTGACACGTGAAGCTCCATGTCATTTACATAGTTCTGCGTCACTTCAACGTAATTTTGCAAGAAGTTTCTGTCAAACAGCAGGCAATGCAAGCAAAATTGAAACAATCATCCCTTATAGGCACACAATGTGTTTGGCTTAATAATAAAGCAATGATAGAGTTCGAAAATTACACGTCTAAAATACACCAGGCATATTCTTAACAAATCAATCTTAAAAATTATTAGCAACAATATACACATATATTGCAGTTGTAATTTTGCGGTTTTATTCCCTGGATCAACACCTTAATTTGTCATTCAAATAATTAGGAAAAAGACTGAAACTTAATTGCAATTATGCTCATCACCAGACACACTTGCATCTCCTTAATAAGAAGCATCACGGTAATACACGAAGTAATGCTTTGCATAATTTAAATAACTTTTATTAATTAAAACCAAGCGATAGTTACCATACAGAAAACTGCTAATTGTTTATAAAAGGCAGTTTATCTTTACCTCCTCTTGTACTCGTCTCTCTCCCTCTTCACTTTCCCCAGCACATTGTAGAGAGCCCTTATTTCAGGGGTGATGGTATCGATCTGCACCCCTACCCCGTCCGGGTGCACCCAGGACACCCCAGGGCTCGTCACCCGGGTCTCGATGCCCGATCCCAGCTTGCGAGTATGGTTGTAAGACCAAATGGTACCGGGAAGAAACCTGGGAGGCGGGTTAGTGGAGGTGACCGGCCCATTCTTGGTGTTGATGTTGGAGTTTGCCGGCGTCCCGTTTGGAGTCGGCGGCCCCACCACGATACTGGGGTTGGAGTTAGTGTTCGGACCGCCGGTGTTTGGGCCATCGGAACCTGCCGGGGTTCTGCTGCCCTGATCAAGCGTAAGGACCGTAGTGAGGGGAGGCATAAAGAGGCTGGCAGGTCGTTGTAGCGGGTTATTCGCGTTGTGGAATGGCAATGAACCGGGCCGGAGTGAGATCGGCCCCACAAAGCCCGTCTGGACAGCCATCTCTTTGGTAGGCGGCTTCTTCGCATCCCCGACACCATTCCCTTCCAGCGCCTGTTGCAGCTGCTTTTCCAAAATCTTATTCCGCCTTTCCAGCTCATGCACTTTGGCTAAAAAGCAGCGGAAGCGTAGATTCAGGGACTTCAACGAGCTGATATTGGAGCCCAGGTCATTTCGAAGGGCCATTGCTGCGGGTGGAGTCGGAGGGGGAATGTGCAAAAAATTGTTAATATGACAGTAAGGGACGCCGGTCTGCAGTTGGGCACTGAAATCCAGTCCCGATATGCTTCCTGTACACAATCCAGGCTGCTCGTTTAGAAAAACCGACGGATCGGACAGGCCTGTCGGGGACGGAAGCTGGAGCTGAGCCGATCCCTGGTTCTGTTGCTGCTGGAGAAGCACATTGGCCCCCAACGAAGGATTCATTCTACCGCTGGAAAATCTGAAATGCTCCAGATCCGGCATGAACACGGACTTGATGGGGTGATTTAGATGAACGGGTATTTTTCCAGCTATAAATAAATACCTATAGGCTTTTAGTTAATTAGATGCACCAGTCCGGTTGGTATCTGTAGATCAAAAGGATGAGGCTTTACAACGTTTTAAGAGAGAACAGAAAGTCTGCGTAATGTTGAGAGAAAAAAAGCATATCTGGTTACTGATTTGTCTTTTCTATCTACAAAATACCGCAATTTTAAAGTCCGCACAGATTGACTTGACTCGGCAATATAGAACACCAGCTGCCCGGGTCGACCGTAATCTGGCTGCAAAATGGACAAACATGGGCTAATGCGGGATTTCGTTTTACTACCGTAAGTACCCAAATAAAGGAACTCTTTCGTTTGTCTCCAGTTGCTTTTCGTTTTACAACTCAATTTGATAGTCGATAATCTCCGTATTTACGGTAACACTGCTTTTACGTCAAAGCATAATTAAACATTATCGGGTGGTCTTTTTAATATTAAATTTATCGAGCAATATCTCTGGAGGTTATTGCTATTAAAGCTGCCTTTTAAGTTTATGTACAAGTGCACTCTACTGACCACCTTGAGGATATGTTTCATCCTTGTGACGTGATTTGTGATGTATAAGTGAAAGTGCAAGGATTTATGCGTAAATAAGAGCTGTAAAATGACTTTATTGAGTAGCATTCAAACAAGAGAGCGCACAGAATTCTCGAAATGTTTCCTATATATAGCTTTGTTTATCATGTATAAAATAGTGTTCAGTATTAAATTAACATTTTAAACGGCCATTGTACAGTGTGGCATTGTACATTTTCTTTAAGAAGATGTGTGTGGCACGATGTAGACCATGGTGAAATGCACTTAATTCTAACAATAATCTGTACAACGCTGCTATTTTAAAACGTAGAACTATTGTTATAGCCAAGATAATTCTTATCCTGATTTCACACTTAATGTGATAGTATTGTTTGTTTGTTTAGTTACATCCGCAATCCGCTTGACAATTAAATAATATCCATCCATTTGTCCATCCACCATGACTGCCTATTCATTGCAGGGAACAAATCTTGGTGAGGGGAGCAGTGTGGTTACTAGGACGCCATGGGGAGAGGCGACTGTAAAACTTAAGAATCAGAACTCACTTTATTGCTAGTGTGTATGAACATATTAGAATTGTTTCTGGTTTAGTGCCCAACATGAAATATATAATAATATAAGCAAGGCATATTGGAGGGAAAACTTCACAGAACACATGCAAAAAATAGAAACCAAGTAGGAGTATGAAACGTTACAGATGATGATTATATAAAAGATACATTGTAAGACGTCTTAAGACAATAAATTAAACATTAAAACTAGTGCCATTGCAGTGCAAGTTGAAACTATATTGCATGTATGCTATGAAGGGAAGATGTCAGATAAAGGGAATCACACCTGGGTGTTTGATTGCTGAGGTACTGGGCAGGTTTATTTAAGGGCTGGACGGCTACGGGGACGAAACCGCGGAGATGGTGTGAGGTCTGAGCAGTCACACACCACAGGAAGCAAAAGGCATGTTACCTGTCCTTGCACAATTTGTCTTAATCTTCCTTTTTTTTTTAGCATCTTTAGGTGATTTTTTTTGGGGGGGGCGGCAGCCCCATGGTCATCTGGGAAATGAGCTGGTAGGAGATGGAGATTGAAACGGCTCTGTGTGGCATCCAGGCTGGAAGGAAGCCTAACAGGGAGAGAAAGAGAGAAGAAGATGCAGCAGACGTGTGTGCACTGCCAGTGCACTACAGAGGGTGCCACTAAGGGCAGGGTAGACAGAAAGGGACGGAGGCACGTCCGCTAAGGAGGGGCCACTGGAGCTTTGCTGAGGAAGGAGGGAAAGCTGCCAGGGAGCGAGTGGAGCAACAGCAGCTTGGTCATGACAAAATGCAGGTCCACAATCGATGGGGAGGTGTGGATGACTGTGTACATCAGCAGTGTTAGTACAGAGCCCAACATCATGTTATTGACAAATCAGGAGACAGTGAGTCAGGAAGTGTCACGACCCTTTGCTGATGACAGAATTGGTGATCTATGATTTTTGCTGGGCGCTTTAACATGGTCAGAGACTCCTCTGCTATTTGAGTTGTTAGAGGCCCCCCTGCTGTATTCTACAATGGCATAGATATTGACTGGGATGGGGGCAATAATAGAGCTTTATGGCCTGGGGGGTTAAAGTTCTATTAAACAAGATTAGTTGAGCCCCTATTTTAGCAGAAGCCCCTGATGTCAAGTAATTTCCTGTTAAAACTTGTTAATCAGATGACTCATGTTTGTGGGACTGTTATCAAATATGGGGGCTCTTTCGAAGAAACCAAGATTTAGTGATAAATTTTTATGTTACGGAACTTTTGTTTTGCATACTGTACTGTGTTTGATTTTCAAGAACCAAATCAAAGCAATATATGATGCAGAACATTATTAAAAAACTAATTTCCAGGAAGTGTACTTAACAGCTATTTTATTTAAATACTATGACATGCTATTGGGGTCATGTGGGTTAGTCTGAGCTTTTGATCAGAAGGTTGCTGTTTCTAAACCCATGGCTGGCAGAGTGATTCCATTGTTGGGCCTTTGCAAAGCCATAACCCCTATTGTTCCAGGGGAACTGCTGTACACTGGATGACCCTGTTCTTTGACCCTCAAATGTTCTCTCACCTGTGTGTGTGTGTGTGTGTGTGTGTGTGTGTGCGTGTGTGAAATGCCAAAGTCTTGTATTTTGTTTGGTTACTTATGGTTAAGGTTAGGGCATCATGTTGAGGTCATCATGATATGATAGATGAATGGAGATGTGTTTGTGTATCTGTATGTGTGTAAAAAAAAAAAAGGTCTAGGTGAAAAGATCATTTCCACACCGGGTGAATAAAGGGTCGCAATAAGTCTGTAATTAATATCAGCATTGTACTCCTTCACACTTAAACCCTTTCACACAACCCATGTTTCTCTTTGTCTCCCTTTGTGACCCTTTACCAGGATGGCAAATGGCAGAATGCGAAGAACACAAGCCGGGAAGATGTGCTGTGTGAAACTGAAGCAGATCCTCATTCACCTCCTTGGAAAGAGACAGTCAGAGAGTCATTTACAGCATTCAGTAGTTAATACGTAAACTGGTAACTATAACTGTATCAGTCCTAGAAATATTTGAGAGAGACAGGAAACAGAAAAATTGCTGTTGGACTATGTTGGCAGGTATCAGTACGAGATTCCAGTGCTAATGTGTTCATCCCAAGGGCTTCTGGTCCATAACATCTAAATCTCAGTGCAGACAGGGCTGTCCAGACTGAGGTGTTGAGACACAGCAGTCCTGAAGGGATGGTTACTGCTGCAAGCAAAAAATATCCTTCAGTTAAAACAGGCCACATTTCCACCAGCTACTCTATGCAGTACCAAGCCGTCAAGCTAAATCGAGCCTGGCTCCAGTTCTGGGATGAAGGGTGGGTCCAGGGATTCTCTGGGGGGTGGGAGCCACACCCCTTCCATGATGCCAAACATGTGCTAAGTTCTGACAAGCTGTCACCATGCAGAGATGCCTGATATAAGTCTGCTGGCATAGTCTCTCACAGAGAGACTTTGTTACTAAGAATAAAACTATGATGTACCTCAATATCTGTTAAATCTCCTGTTCAAGAGCAGCTCAGTAATCTGCTTTCTGGAATGTAGATACTTTAATGTCATTTATAGAAAAGAAACATTTCAGAGAATAAAAAATGTGAAGAATGCAAAGAAGTATGCAGATCACATCGCGGTTATGGTAATGAATGACAATAAAGACTGATTCCCCCCAGTCCATGTGAACATTATTGTGAGGATGCAGTCACTTGTTATACCATGAGTTTTATGGAATGTAATAGATAGCAGATTTTCACAAGAAAAAAAAATCATGAAAACTATACATGTAATTAAAAAATATTACTAAGTGTCGAGTCCACGGACTTGAGCTTTGGCTAACTGGTATCCCATAGAGTTTGTGTGTGTGTGTGTGTGTGTGTGTGTGTGTGTGTGTGCCCTGTAACAGACTGGGAGTCCATGGCCTTGTGCTTCCCAGGATTGACTCCAGGCCCCTCTACAGCCTTGCCCGGGATAATCAGCTTCAAGATGGATGGATGGATGGATGAGTGGACATATTAATAAAATAGTGTCAACAAAGCATGCTGAAGCCACTGTTGCTGAAACATAACCAGCACTTTGGCAGATGTGTAGAGGCAGCTGTAATGGAGAAATCCATCCATCTTCCAGCAGTGTGGGAGCTGATCACAAGCAGTATGGGGGAGGGAGCATCCTACACAGGACACCAATCTATATACCTCAGCCGATTTAGAGAACGTGTGTCTCTGGACTAGAGGAGACAATCCATGAGACGTGGAACATGCAAACTCACATACAGCAGGGTGGGACTCAAACCCACAACCCTGGATGGGTGAACCACAGTGCTGCCCACTGAGCCACCACACCACCCTACCCATAATCCAAAACATATGGAAGAACAATTAATGTACATTTTTCTGTAACTAATTAATATGTGTTAGTCAGGTATTGTTAATGGTGTGTGCCTCAGTGGGTTGTGATAGGAAGGTTGCTGGGTGAAGTCCCAGGGTCACCAGAGTGATGTCACCATTGGACCCCTGAGCAGGGCCCCTAAGCCCCACTTGCTCCAGGGACTGTCTGTGTACCTGCCTTCTCAAAAATAAAAATGTGTTTAAAAAAGTTTGTTGCTTTGAATAATCATGTCTGCTAAGTAAGCGAAACGATTATACGAAGTAGTGTTTTTAAAGTTTAAATGTGAAGCAAGGCTTGTTAATTGCTTTATGCTTTGATCTGATTTCACAGGGACTTCAGAAGCCTGGGGAGGAATTCAGGGCTCTGGGACAGGATGGCTGCCTTGTATGCAATATCTCAAAGAGGAAAAGTAGCGATTTCAGTATTTAACACAAAGCAGATGTTACCCTACAGTTATACAACAGAAGAGGTGCAGGTAATGCTTTCATGTGTGAAATACATGATCTTTCGAAGGACACTCAGTGCTTCCTGGTGTTTCAGGTGATGCCAGCAACTCTGTTTTACAGGAAACTGACAGGAAGGTGCATGTTTGGAGTGGCACACTGGTTTGCTGGGCGTATGCAGACAGCTGCGGTACTGACTTCACTGACAGTAAAAGGAACGAACGGAAGCCGAGGTTTTGCAAGATGGAAAGGGCAGAATATGAGAGAAAATGACAGTTGCAGGGAAGAAGAGGACAAACAAAAACAGCCCTGTCAGATCTAGAATGGCTGAAAGGATATTGAGTTTATTTTGAGGGACAAGCAGCATCATTTCCAGGCAGATTGGTTAAATGGACAATGAGAAGGTCAGAACTACACAGCAACCCAGGAGCTGTTTCTGTCCTCATGCCATCACCCCCATAAATAGCTGACCTGTATCATCTGCTATGCTGCAGCCACTCGTCTTTACACCCTGCCTCACTTCCGCAAATACTGTATTGTACAACCTCATTGCGATACGTGATGTTCATTATTACTGTTAGCAGTTTATGTTTATTACTTGTCTTGTATTTAATCTGTATAGGTTCAGAATACTTTATTGATCCATATATATAAATATAGGCTTGTATATATGGCTTGTTTATTGGATATTGTCTCGAAATTATAGGATATGTCTGTATATTTTCTATCTTGGTCCGGAACCAAATTCTTCGTGTGTGTCAACATACTTGGCCAATAAATCTGATTCTGATGTTACTCTAATCGGCCATGCCACTTAATTAGAAAAATGAAGGGGTAAGCCACAAATAATGTAATTCATACATGTTTAAAACATCTATTAGGAAAACAAAATAAGATGTAAATATCGCTAACGGCTAGAAAAAGAATAACCGGGTGCATCGTTGGGAGTAGACAGAACTCGCTATTTCAACAAATAACATTTATGCAGCACCTCCCCCTAGTGGCGGAGAGGTATTACAGCTCTAGCTTCGTTGGAGTACAGTAAAATGAAAGGTACCTATGTATATTAATTGGATGTGGTTTCTTCTGGTGCTTTTAACATGCATCTTTTGGTGTATATAAATTGACATCTAGGGTTGTGTCACGGAAGTGAAAAAAAAAAAAAAATTCTCTGGGAAATTGCCGGCATGGCTGTTTAATGGATGATACTGTTGTCTCGCATCTATGTTGGCTGAAGCCCATTCCCACTTCACCTGTCTGCCCTCCCCTTGTTGGGTAAGAATCCTCCAGCCCTCTCACAACAGAGCAGACTAATTGGGAATATGGACAGTACTTTGGCCTCACATTAACTCTTGAAATTTTGTGTCTGCCTTTTTGGTAAGCTGGTTCCGCTCAAGGAATCATGAATATCAGAAAAACATAACTGGAAAAAAGATTTAAAATCAGTATCTTGCCTCACTGATGCAAAGTGGAAAAGGATGGTCGGATTATAAAAACCCAGCAATAAAAAGTGTGGTGCCCATCATAGTGTTGTTAATTTTTTTTTTTTTTG
>JABFEB020000132.1:20694914-20707080 GCA_019775895.2 Stomatorhinus ivindoensis
GGGCAGAAGAGGGGAGGGGGGTTTAAAACTTTCCTCCCCGACTCTGTGAAGTCATCCATGATCACATCTTGGTGAGCGAGTTGTAACAGGCCAGCACACGATACTTCACACAAAAAGCTATTGGAGCTCACTAGCAAGCTCTAATGGAACCTGCAAACACCCCCCCCCCCCCACAGCACTGACCTTGAGCTGGGGTTTGGCTCCCCGGCGCAGGCGGGCTGTGATGGCCAGCAGAGGCTGGTATACGCCAGGCTCAGAGAGCTTGTCGCTGTAGCATTCCCAGCATTCCTGCAGACGTTTGAAGCCACGCTCGCACATGTTGAGCAGTGAGAGAGACACAGCCAGGTCACACCACTGCCTCTCTGTCCTGAGGGGGACATTGGGGGGAGGCGCTCAGGGGCACAGGTTTCAAAACAGAGAGATTCCGGAAGCCTCTCCTGACAGGGCTCCAGGGTGGGCGCTGACACACATGCCAGAGAGAGGAGCTCAGTCACGACCAGCGGAAGGCGGGACTTCTCGTTTCCCGGGGCGTGAGAACGATTGGCCACTCACCTTGCCGTCCTGAATCTCTGGCACAGCTTATCCACGAGGCTCTCGGTCTGCTTCTCCTTGGTGATGTAGGAGAAGATCTGCCTGCGGGGGGGGGGTACAGAGGAGATGCGGCCTGCTCAGTCCAGCACACTGTCTTAGGAAGACAGCATAAAGGCACTGCTGAGGACCAGCTCACTCACTTCATGATGGTGTTGAAGTCTTCCTCGTTCATGCCACGCTGCGGGTCCGACAGGCGGCTGATAATGTCCGGCAGAAGGTTGTAGATGGCATTGTCCTGCAAAGTCAGACACAGAGGGTCACAGTCCCAAAGGCACAGGAACCAAGAATGACATGAGTATTCACAAGATCCAATTTATGAACACTTTTTGTAGCGTGCCTACTGCTGTGTGCTGTAAATCATTGGCTTGTAAAAGCAGAACAAGTAATACACATTCAGAGGCTGGTCCTCTTTTAGCAGCTATTCATGATGGCTAAATTATGCCACCACTATATATCTATGGGAGAGCAGAAAGAGGGAAAAAAATGCAATGTGCATGTGTGTGAACAGCAAAGCCATATAAACCAAAATCCTTGCTGTGCAGACTCAGTATTATTCGTGATAGAAGTTCTCCGAAGAGAGTCACTGAAAACCTCACAGTCCAAATCAAAGCAATAGAGATTCATTAAAAGTAGAAAAATGTTAATGACTTTCGTAGGGACAGGCAGAAGCACATTTTTTCCAGTTCCAATGCGAGGTCTTACTTTAATATTTTAGTGTATTTATACTGTATTTAAACAAATAAATACAAATGACAAATATATGTATGCCAAAAAATCTATAATTGTTACTACATACACTTACTGTTCCACCTCGTTTGAACATTTTGTTTTAAGTGTTCATGAGGCATTTGCATTTGAATAAACTAAGGAGTATACGGAAGTAGCGAGTGCTTAAAATGCCCCAAGATTTTTCTCCCACTGGGAACAGCGTCAGTTACACTTCATTGGGATAGCAGCCCCCGTGCATCACAAGCTTTAGCGAGTGTGCAAAACAACCCAAATCATCCATTGCTTTTTCCATATTACTTGTAACGATCCAAACAACTGTGTGCACTTTTGTAGCTAAATGGTACTTCCACCTTTCAGAAATTTACAAAGTATTGTATATCGCGGTGCTACTGGTTAATAAAATCATAAAATACTTCCTGATAGTCACCCTTTTATATGATGTTCTTACGCTCGTCGTACTGCAAAAGGTATGTGCATGACATCACAACAGGTGGAAGTGAGAAACCGTGTCAGAAAGGCAGGGTTAGTGTTCAGCGTCAATACCACAAAAAAAAAACCCCAATCTAAAATGGAAGGGAGCTTTTATGAGATTGCTTGTACAAACAAGAAATAGAAGCTCTTTACAAAAAAGTACTGCATGTGGATCAGTCACATACGGTGATAAAGTGAAGATAGTTTGCGAAAAGGCACCTAAAGGACTCAGATCATGAAAAACAAAATTCTCTGGTACGATGAGACAAAGATTGAACTCTGGTGTGAATGCCAGGCGTCACGTTTGGAGGAAACCAGGCACCGCTCATCCCCAGGCCAATACCATCCCTACAGTGAAGCATGGTGGTGGCAGCATCATGCTGTGGGGATGGTTTTCAGTGGCAGGAACTGGGAGACTAGTCAGGATAGAGGGAAGGACGACTGCAGCAATGTAGAGACATCCTGGATGAAAACCTGCTCCAGAGCCCTCTGACTCGGGCGATGGTTCATCTTTCAGCAGGACAACGACCCTAAGCACACAGCCAAGATAAAGGAGTGGCTTCAGGACAACTCTGCGAATGTCCTTGAGTGGCCTGGCCAGAGCCCAGACTTAAATCCAATTGTACATCTCTGGAGATATTAAAATGGTTGTGCACTGACACTTCCCATCCAACCTGATGGAGCCTGAGAGGTGCTGCAAGGAAACTGCCCAAGGATAGGTGTGCCAAACTTGTCATATTCAAAAGATGAGGCTGTCACTGCTGCCAAAGGTGCATCAACAAAGTGTTGAGCAAAGGCTGTGAATACTTATGTTCTGGTGACTTCACAGTTTTTTTATTTTAATAAATTTAACAAACTTTTTCCATGTTATCATTGTAGGGTGTTGTGTATAGAATTGAGGAAAAAACTATTTAATCCATTTTGGAATAAGTTTGCAACATAAAATGTGGAAAAAGTGATGTGCTGTGAAGGACAAACTCTCCCATCCTGCAGAGCTGAGTTTAACTCAATGTGAGGTGAGCAGTCTCGACATCACGGCATTAAAAAAAAAGGAGTGACAACAGCGGTGGAACGTTAGTGTACAAGGCAGACTCCTGACTCGTCTCTGCAGACCGCAGTGAGTGCAGGGTAAATGCCAAAGAGTGAGCCCTGGGCTCTGTGAGATAGCGGCTTTGACATCTTTGGGTCGGCAGTGGCAGCTTCATCAGTGGATGAAATGCCACCCCTCCCCAGAGCCATGGCCATACAGGGGCAGAAAGCACCACAAAAATCACACCAACACTCCTGGGCTGTGATTACTGTTTGCATTTCTGCGGTACACCAGTTATCGCATGCGGCTGCTGGCCCCATTAGTGCATTGAAGGAACTGCAGAAGCTTGCGCGACAGGGGAATCAAGGAGGAATCCATCTGTTTGGTTTAGGATGCCGCTGCATGATAACATTCATGTTTTGGCTGGTCACTCGGATATTCGCGTTTGGCTTTGCGTCACCTTCCAGCAACAGGTTTACACTGGGTGTTTACCGTACTCCCAGGCATGTGCCGATTCCTAGGGCAATTTCGGCATAAAGCTCACAGTCAGGTTGAGGCGGCTTGTACCTTGGTGGCGAGCTCATTGAAGAAGTTGAGGGCCAGACTGGCGATGTGCGGCTGGGGATCGATGAGCAGAATGGCCACCTCGCTCACCTGGCCCTTCACCTTCAGCACGTCTTTCAGCACCAGCTGGGTCAGCACGGTGACGGCAGTGTGCCGCACTGCCGGGCTGTCATCACTGAGCCTGCCACAAGGAGTGTCACAGTGGTCACGAGCCTTACACCCCCTGCCCCCCAGTGTTCCCAACACAGACCGTTCATTGAAGGGGAAACAGAAACCAACTACAGTCACTTTGCAAGGGAGATACTAGTATAATGAAAAGTCACTTCCCACATATTTAAAGTTCCACCCCCATTCCTTGGATGTCATTCACGGTAGTCTCAGACTGACAGCTTTTTCACCAGACAGAATGGTTCCCCAGAGGAATGGGTCATTTCAGGGAGGTATTGGCTCAATTTCAACTAACCAAAACGCAGCGGTGCACCACGTGCAGGCCTGTTACCATGGTTACGGCAGACAGGTCGGGGTCTGAGAAGCATTATGAGCATCTTGGTCAAATAACTTACTCTGGACCACATCCTTTAGTTCTTTCAGAAAAGTAAACTCCTTGAATCATTTTTTAACGGTACAACGTAGCTTGCAGGCAGGGAGAAGCACTTAATGGCAACTCCTCTTCTGAAAGTGCAAGGATGACAAAGATGCAATACTGCAACTACCTGGCCAGCAGAAAGCGGGCCGGCCAGCCTGCAAGTAGAGTGCCATCCTGGAGAGCCCGAGTGTCATCCAATTACTGCTGTGCTTTTATAAGCCCCCAAGGGCCATGCCAGAGCCTTTCAGGATAGCAGCAGTCAGGCTGCACAATGGCACAACCTAAACATCGATTTTGACCAACCAGGTCCAGCTCGTTTCCATGCTCAAGGCCATACAGACTCATTCTGTGCATGGCACTACATTTACAAACAGGTGCTTGCCTGGAACTCGAATCAGGCACCCACCATAAAAGGCAGCACAGCAGCTGGCCGTCCAGCCATTGGTTCGGCTCCCACCCTCTGGAAATAAAAGCCGCTGACCACCTTGCCGGGGGATGTTGTAGGTGGGGCTATTACCTGGCATACAAGTTCTGTGTCCAGGGCTCCAGGATGTTGGGGAAGCGGACTGTGAGGTCTCCCAGGGCGATTATGGTGTTGGCTCTGACAACAGGAAGGGAGGACTTCTCCAGCACCGTGAAGAGCAGCCGGATGTTCTCCTCACACACAGAAGGGCTGTGAGATCGAAGTGAGGCAGGGGGGCATGGAGGTCATAATGAGGGGGGCACATGCCCTCCACAAAGGGCAGGTACACCAGCACTGATCAAGTGATGTGTTTAGGGCAGCCAGAGAATGCCACTTCTGCAGAGAAGCAGTCACCTGATCATCATGAACTGCGCCAGTGCAAGACAGGCAGCCACCGTGAGCTGGGGGTGTGAGTAGTGCCCCGGGGAGCTGCACACCCTCACCAGGAGAGGCAGGAAGGCCACCAACAGGTTCTCCTCTGGACAAGAGCAGTAGCATGTGAAGGAGTGTCAGTCATGCAGAGCAGTGTGTGGAAGAGGAAGCCGTAAGACCGCGCAGGGCTGTCTGGGAAGCACCAGCTGGAGACTCGCTCTCACCAGCCAGCAGCTCCGTCTCGCAGATCCTGCGGATAAGCTCTGCCTCTGTGTCCTCTGCTGAGGCGCCCACCAATCCCAGCTCCTCCTCTATGCAGCTGTCACTGGACGCTTGCTGCAGGAATGTACATTTCAGCAAAATCACAGTAGTCCCCCGTATCTGCAGGTAATACATTCTAAGACATCCTGCCGACGGCTGAACCCATGAACAGAATACATTTTGAAAATTTGACTTTCATGTATACACGTATAGTAGGTTTAGCTGATGAACAAAGACATTTCCAATAAATACAGTAACGAGTGCACATCATACAGTATCGTACTGTCGAATTAAAGGGTCTGACGTTTTATCCTAATTCAAGAGTAACAATGGAAAAAAATGTATCAAGGGACAATCATGAACGTTCATGATCATGGGAAGCACCCAGTTTTGGAACTTTGGTTTTATCAGAGATCAATACTATGGTAGAAAGTGAGTGACTATTAGTTATCGTTTACTGGCTTGAGGGCTACAGAGCCAGCGGTAAAGCACTAGTTCGTAACTCTCGAGCTACTATGCAGGAAGCTCACCAGCCACAAACACTAGAAGCCTGATTTGTACAAGTCACATGAGGTATACCTACCAAAGGCTAGTCCACCTGTTGTCTGCCGTTCTAAACAATCGAGATGAAGGGGTCTTAGGGGTACGCAGGTGGCACGCAAGCGCCAGCAGCTCACCTTGGTTTTGGCGGAAGGGCCCTTGTCTTCCTTCTCTCCTCTCCTCCTGCGCAGCTCTGTGCTGACGCTGCGCTCTAGGTATGACACCTGCCAGAAGGCCACACGGCCACAGAGGGAGAGCAGCTGGGCCAGGGAGACGCAGCTGACTGAAGGAAAGAAAATATGGGGGCAGGGGCGTTGAACCTCTTTTATAATATAATCACCAACTGTAAAGCTCGCAGTCACCACTTAATCCAAGCAACGCTACTTTGGGCTCGTATATGGGAACGAACCCCACAGCAATTTAGTGAATCAGCACCCAGCCAGTAAAGCTGGTTGCACTGTAAGACTTTGGCTCTATCGGTTTTTACAAATCTAACTGGTCTGAGCTTGTTGGTTTTCTCTATCGATTTTGGCATGCCACTTTGAATGGCAGTGAGGTAGCGCAGCTTTAAGGTGGTCCGGAGCATCGCTGCGACCTGGTGACGCGGGGAGCCAACCAAAGGAGAAGTATCAGAACATTTAGAATTCCCTTGGCCTTTCTGATGACACACTATTATTCAGTGTGTTAAAAAAGCTGCCCCAGTAAACACATGAAGCCTTAAATATTTGTCCAATCATACTGCGCTGCAGGTTGGGTGTCATTGTCTGCCTGATGAACTGATACAGGAGAGTAAGTTGTTTCAATGGGGGCTGAATGAATCTCAGGTGATCAATAGTCGTTTATCCTGTCATTCCTGGCCATTTAAATTTCAGCTTCATTTCCCTCCACCCAAGAACAAGTGTGTAGAATGTGTGTGTAGAATGTGTGTGTAGTTATCGGCGACATGCAAGGATTTGAAAAGCATATCTCATGAGGAGACTGGCATAAGCTGACGAAATACAAATGGCAATGTCACTGGGAGATGACACCAGCCGTACATCAAGCAAGCAGGACCCCTAGTAACTATCACCCATAAATGCAGAAAAAGTTACTTTTCTGATTTACAAGGGTGCAAATAGAAGTACTTTGTCACCTGTAGACTTATGTAAACAATCCAAACAATCCTTTGGTGACTTGCTCAGGAAGCCCGATTTCAGCCTCCTGCACACTTTCTTGAATTCAGCTGGATAATGGCACTAAGTCTACATTATGTTGATATTTAGCAGTCACTCATGAAAAGCTTGAATAAGATGAGCTTACTTGGGTATTTTCCAAGGCAAAGAATAGGCAAGGTAGGTAAACAAAGCAGACATTTTGTTTGGGGGGGGCGGCCAACAAGGAATCTTCACACACTTTACCGTTATGGTGTCCTACAGAAATGGGAGCAAAACAGTGAAGTCGACCCCCTAACCAATTCCCAATCCCCTAGTAACAGTTTGACTGTCTCCACAGGCTCCAGGGTGAATGTAAAACTAACAGAGGGCAGTATTTGAGAAAGGAGGGGGGACTTAATCCCCTCTATTCACCAAATTATCAGCAGGGAGTTCACGATGCTCAGTCTTTCATAATGGTAAAGCAACGAGTGGAGAGAAATTTATCCATGCCGTAGTACTTTTACCTGATAGATGAATGGGATTTGTAAGTGAATAGGTGGACACACTGGGACAGACTCACTTCCAATAAACACACTAAGTTAGACTGAGTCCACATACACAGTTAGGCTGAGTGCAGTGCAGTTTCGAAACTAATCTTGGTATTTCCTCAACACACTGAATGTTGTCATTTGCCCAATGGGGAGCTCAAGAGCGAGTCTACCTATAGTGAATGTACGTGAAGTGGTACATGAAAGGGCGTGCTCATGCTTTAAATAAATTAGGAAGAAAAACCATTCGGAAAGAACACACACAGTAAACTGACAGCTCAAAATGTGTCACACTGCCTATTGTAAAACTGACATGAATTGTGTTGTCCTTAACTGGACATGTGAATGTGTTAAAAACAACACGGTTTGTGTTAAAAACAACACATTGATTTTAGAGCATTATACGATTATTAGATACTGTTATTGTTTACAGTGTAGAGAACTTAAGGTACTTCTTCAGCAGATGGCAAAAAACAAAACAAACTTCTTTCTAAAAATGTGTCTTAAGACATCAACACTCCAAAAAAAGACATTGTTTAATGCCAAAAAATGGCACCATGTGATTGACTTACCGTGCTCTGTCTCAGCCTGAGACTGGACAGCCTCCTCGCTGCCCTCCGCACCCTCGGCAATCTGATCCAGCAGCAGACGCGAGCATCGCTGGAGGAGCCGGGAACAGAGCTGGTCAGGTGACTCGGCCAGGAAGTAGAGGAGTTGGATGGCCTGTTCCATGAAGGTCTGCCAGTGGGGGTCGGTCAGCAACACGCCTGGGGCAACAACACGCGCTCAAGGTCAAAGCAGGGCTAAATGGATCGCAGAACCAGAATGGGCCAAGATCGAGAGCAGATACCTTCAGCTATGGCCTGGGTGAGGCAGGTGAAGAGTTGGTGGTCTTGGGGCAGCCTGAATGGGGGGGCACCTTTATTTGGCTGAGGGGCAGAAATTCAGATTGGAGTTAGCAGTCAGTGAGTAGGGATGGGGTGGTAAAGAGGAGAAGAGAGGAGAGGAGCAGGGCAGGCCTTTACCCTGTTGTGATCAGTAATGCTGCAGATGGTGAGGACAGCATCTCTGGCCAGGAGGTAGTCCTCAGCCACCTTCTCCCCAAGACCCACGGAGCACAATGTATCCAGGTTACTGAGCACTACCTCCCTCTCTGCCCTGAACACCCCCCATGTAAACAGGAGTAGCACGTTAACATTGCACACAGATTAACAAAGATGGCACCATATTTGCTTCACTCATACAAAGGAGAAGTTACATCCTAGGTAATGACCAGTCTGTGGCTTCCAGCTTCCTGGAGACAGCAATGTCCCCGAACCCCTCACCGTGCAGCCATTCCCAGCAGCAGGACGGCGGCACGCCGCTGTATGCTGTGGCTCTCCAGCTTCCCAGTGAATCTCTCCCACAGGAGCTGCACCACACTGGTCTGCAGGCTGGAGCTACCGCTGAAGAACTCCTGCACCTACAGGCCACAGGGAGCGAGCGAGCATCACGCCACACTGCGCTGTATCATGGGACAGCACCAAGCAGAGTAGCTTAAAAGGCCTCTCACTATCTCCTCCAGGCACTGGATGGTCCCCAGTGAGGCGTCCACCATCAGCTCTGACAGGCTGTTCACCAGAGTCTGCGCCTTGGCCCTGTAAGGCAGGGGGGTTTAGGACTACGTCAATTAGACAGTTACCAAACCAGTTCAGCTCTGATGCAAAGATTAATCAAGACTAAGGTTCAGCAGCACTGCAAGACATTGCCACATGATGCAGTAGAGCAGCCGGGGAGGGTGGGGCAGGGCACTGACCGTGTGGTGTCCCCCTGTGGGTTGAGGTAGAGTCTCTTGTATGCCTGGACCACGGCATCTTTCACAGCCAGGTCTGAGGACCACACCAGAGGCAGCATCTTCCGCACGCCGGACAGTGAGTCAGCTACGCCGAACTCACACACCGTCACGCAGAACTGCACTGCCTCCTGGACCACTGCCGCCCACACACACAGAGACAGACTCAAGAGAAGGTCACACTACAAAAAGCTCTGTACAAGAGGATTAGTTTTCTTGAAATATAGGTTATCCTTTAAATCACAGAATCAGCATCAGAAAGCCTACCACTGGTAGTCTTCCAGTAGAGCATGGAGTTAATGACTGCTATGGCCTTCTCCACCTGGAGGACAAAGCTCTCCGTGTCTCTCAGGTACTGCACCAGCATCTCCTGCTTCTTCAGCACACTCTCTTCCACCTCATCTCTGTGGCTCAGCTCTGCTGCCTCTTCCGCCTGAGCGGGGACCTGCACCTCCTTGGCATCAGACTGAGCTTGCACTGGACCTAATGTCAATGAAAAAGAAAATCATGTGGGAGATTAGTGGTGAAGATGGAATGACACATTGTCGGACATCAGAGGCGCAGTGCTGTGTGGGCCGAAGGCCTGAGATGCAGGTGAAGTGCAGTCTTCTCATTACCTTTGAAGATCAGACCTAGCGTGTCAACAACTGACTCCACAGCAAGCGGGGAGACGCCGCAGAAGAGCCGGGAATCGGGAAAGACGTTGTGGGCTTGGACACAGAGCCGTACAGCATGTCTATGGGACAATGGCATACATGAGAGCACCGTCCAGCAGGGATTAGCGTGCACACACACAGAGCGTGACACAGACCCCCCCCCCCACACACACCTGTATTTGTTGTCTCTGAGGAACTGCGCGACGCTCACAGCAGTGGCCTGGTCGGTTTCCTTCATGCCCCCCTCCCAGTCCACCTCCTCGTCCTGACCGCAGGCTTCCAGCTCAGCCTGCACCGTCTGCAGCAGCTCAGGCTCCATGGCCTCCCACAGCTCCGAGGCTTCGATGACGGCCACTGCAGAAAGTGGCAAGTGAGACATGTCACAAAAAACCACAGGAAGGAGCCAACAGGACAGTCCTCAGGTTATCCAAGATGCTGCACACTAAGAGCTTCTTCTGCGTGCCCACCCCCAATATGGTCTGTGGGGGATGAGGGGGGACGGGACACGGGTCTGTTTACTGTAGGTGGGTCCTTACAGCAGAGCAGCACATCGCCAATGACCTGCCAGGATTACATGCCAATAAGGAGGCAGAGACATGAGACCCCATGGCAAGAAGCTGAAGCTTGGCACCAACAAAGGAGCAGTGATTCTGTAAGGGTGCGGGGGGGCCACTGACCAGGGACTTTGGTGGCAGCCTTCTGCCGAAGTTCTGCCAGTTTAGCGGTCTCCTTCTCCAGGGGCTTTTTCAGATCAGCGCTGCTCAGCTGCATGTAAATTCAGAGAAGCCAGTTTCCAATTAAAAAAAAAAAATCTAACCGTCTTCGCAACAATGTGGCTTGACAAAGCATCGTTTGTACCTTACAGCTGTAGGGGTTGTGAGCAATGAAGGCAGCCAGCAGCTGGATGGCGCTCTTGCACACGTTGACCGACTTGTCCATCAGCCGACCCACTGTCAAGCTCATGACCTCGGTGTACCTGGTAAGGGGTAGAGCCTGAAAGACAGGGCAGAGACCATGAACACACGCAGGCCTGCCGATGACTCAAGGGAAGCCTGGCTCAAGCCTGGCCACCCACCCACCTTGCTGTTGACGATGCGCGCGTAGACTTGCAGTACACGGGACCTGACGTGGGAATGTGTGTCATGCAGGTGCTCTTGCAGGGTGTCCAGGAAACGGTCCCTGTCGGCCCGTCCCGAGTCGTCCAGCCCATCGCCGCTGAGCACCCGTACCAGCACTTCCCCGAGCACCTCACACACAGCCACACGCATGCTGGGGCTCTGCCATTGGTCAGGGGACAAAGGAGGGAAAATAATCCAATGAAGTAACTAAATTAGGACAGCTCTGCAGTCACTCTTGCATGATACCCCAGTAAGCTGTTGAGAATATGGTGTACTGGCAATAAAGCAGAGAAGAGCTCACTTTAATTAAAAAAAAAAAAAAAGAGAGCTCAGTTCCGAGATCTCCAAGCACAGGGACAGCCTCACCTCTCCTTCTAGATGAGTGAGGAGCACACTGATGTTGGGGATCATGGCTTCAGGCACCAATGCGCTAAGCTCTGACAGGAAGGAGGAGAAGGCCTTGACACCCGAGCCCTCCCTGCTGAGCTCCTCAGAGGGCTTCTGACCAATCTCCCTGCAGCAGGAGGGTGACCCACATGAACAAGGCAGAACAGATATTAAAAACTAGGGAGACGTTCAGGGAAACATTGCAAAATCGGCATCTCATCCAGGGTGCGTCCTACACTGCCACCCCAATGATGCAGTTCATGATATGCAGTTACAAGAAAGATGTCAATAACAGACCTCATGACCTCCCCGACGACAGCCTTGACGCCATACTCTGTGCTCCACACAGAGACCGCCTGTGCACACACAGTGGACAGCTGCTCAAAGTGCTGCAGCAGCTGGATGATCTTCACACTGGCACCTGGAGGATGGCAGTCACTGGGTAAGAAACCGGTTACCAGCCACCCCCTTTAATGATTCACACAAGGAGAACAGTGGGAAGAGTAACAGGCTACACACCTAGCATGTGGTTGTACTTCTTGATGAGGACCCCCAAGAGATGGATGATGGCGTCACGGCCGGCCTTGCTCCTCACAAGGCTGATGCTGGGGTTCTCCAGGAGTTTGTAGCAACAACATGTCACACAACTGATGACAAGACAAAACCCAACTCAGACGACCTAGCAACTTGACAATCGTCATAAGTTGACCTATATTAACCCCACAGTTGGGAAATTTGCATTATAGCAGCAAAATGGACAATACGCGAGTAGTCATTAAAAAAAAAAACTACTAAATCTACGAGATGGTCCATTTATATGGATACACCTTAATAAAATGGGAATGGTTGGTGATATTAACTTCCTGTTTGTGGCATATTAGTATAT
>JABFEB020000132.1:20707180-20720246 GCA_019775895.2 Stomatorhinus ivindoensis
ATTGTGTTGGATTGTCAATGCAACCCTCTTCTCCCACTCTTCACACACTGATAGCAACACCGCAGGAGAAATGCTATGAAATGAGTGTTAGAAATGAGTTTTTCCAGCAAGATGGTGCACCAGCACATTATGGGTGTCAGGTCCGAGCATTCCTGGAAAGTGGATTGGTCGTCGTGGGCCAGTTGAATGGCCCCCAAGGTTTCCTGATCTGACCCCCTTAGACTCATCTTTGGGGTCATCTGAAGGCAATTGTCTATGCTGTGAAGATACGAGATGTGCAGCACCTGAAACTACGGATACTAGAAGCCTGTGATAGCATTTCTCCTGCGGTGTTGCTATCAGTGTGTGCGGTGTTGCTATCAGTAAATGGCCCACCCTGTATAGTATTTCAGTGGAATTGGTCTGGATTTGCAGGACAAAAAGATACACCCCCCCCTCAAAAAAAGAACAGGCTGGATCTTGAGACTGACCTGACAAACTCCTCCTCCACCAGAGACAGGCTCCACAGAGACCTGATGTCCAGCTGTAGTAGCTGGATGAGAACCTGGAGTACCGTTTCCCTCTCTGCATCCCAGTGCATCTTGGATTCACTGCCGGTCCGGCCCTTCTTGCTGCCCTGGAGGTGCACAAATCCAATATGGTCAGCAACAGGACTAAATACAACCCACGCAATGGGTGAACTAATATCAAAGACCCACAACGAGTCGCAAGCAAACAGTTGTCCTCAGATTACCAAAGAAGTCGCTCATAGCCAATGGGCATATAGAGGGCAGGGTGTCCTCTGCCTCCTGACACACACACAAACACACACACTGTTGGCTCCCGCCTCCTCCTTCCCATCCTTAATTTCCAATAAGGGATCTGAGGAGAGGAGCCATTTATTATGGGTGGGCCCTTACAGCAGAGAAGCCAAGCTCTACTTCTCTGCCAAGATTACCCATCAAATCAGGAGACTGGTGCACCCATACCCTACCAATTAGCTCGCATTCGCCTTGGTTTCATCACTGGACAACATAGTATGCATCAGTGCCAAGAGCACCACCAGGGAGCCAAGTGACACAACAGGTAACAACACACTAAGGAATTCACTGGAGGTACTGAACAATGAAATAATGAGAAGTGTTTGAAACACTTCAGGGAACAGAATACCTTGCTTGGTGCAGTGACAATACTCTGCCTGTAAGAGTCACTCTCCAGGCACTCTGAAAGCTTGCAGAGCAGGAACACACCCATCTTGACTGCATTGAGATGCTGCTTCCTGTCCACAGCAGACAGAGTGGCAGAGAGGAGGAGGGATGGGAGGGACACCGAGAGACCGCTCACCACTGGTTAAAAAAAAAAGTTTAAAAGATGAGATGTTGATATACCATTGCATGAAAGAAAAAGAACAGGCAGGATGCATTAGTAGACTAACCTTGTATGAGTAACTCTAACGAGTCTTCTTTAACAGCCAAATCTACTGTCTGGGAGTGCCTGGAAGAGAAAGACACAGTCAACTGCTTTTACTCTCCATGCAACAGTCCTGCAGAAAGCTACATACGACCCAAACATTACTAGTGTTTTCCTGTTCTGTTTATGGGCATACAAACTTAAGTACTTACTGCAACACGCTGTATAGAGTATCAAAATGTTCTAGGATACACAGTGGACCCTGGGTCCTCATTGCAGCCTTAAAACCTGAAGGAGAGGTTGAGATTCATACAGGTAAAGGCCAACATATTAGCGATTCCCATCACTGAGGAATTGGGACATGGACAAAGCTTACCATGCAGGGAAATACTTGGCTGATCAAAAAGGCTAGTTTGTAAAGATATCCGTGGACTGGGTAAGTCCACGCAGGCACTGGGGGTACTCACTGTTTAAGTGGGAATGCAGCTGTTTGGGGGAGAGGACGTCCTGAACCACATACTGATTAACACCGCCGGTCTTCACCAAATCATTCATACACACTGGCACCGCGAAGTCCCACATCGCTATCAGAATGAGAGATGAAGACATGATCGTTTTACAGCCAATCATGTCGTCCCGACAATCGCATCAACGTAGAGAAATAGAGCAGAGAACCATAATGCCGAGCCAGCCCCCGCGACTCCTACAATAATGAACGCAGGAAAAACAAACTTTCATTTAAAATTTCTATTCTTATTTACAATTCACTAGATGACACAGGATAACACGTTATCAAGCATGTTCAAACCAACTTTTCATTGTTATTTGACAATGTAGCAAGCGAACAACGTACGTAAACTTCGTGGTATATCTGTATATGTAAAAGCTTGGAGCCACAAAAAAACAAAATATTTGATACCGAACAGTAAATGTCTTGGAATGTAGCTAATGGCGTAAAACAAAATGCCTTCGCCGTTACCAACAAACAACACTGTTGAACAAAAGCTACCACTATTCCTCCAACTGAATAAATCGCTATTTAGCTGAAGGCCCGTACACAATGTCCAGTATATTTCAGACATTGTACCCAAATTATCGAAACATGCATATAAGTAATAGCTTATTTGGACTACTTACCTGTATTTGTGTTATATGGACAGCAACAAACAATGCAATTATAAGTATTCCCATGCAGCACACCAACAGCCAGTATAACTACACTGGCAACGGTTTGCCGCAGAGGTTTTGAATTCTACCCTATTGGCGCCAAAGGAAATGCGTCATCACGCTGCTTCCGACAGGACGTAAACCGGAGGCCATTTACCACGCGCATGTCACACGGCCGCGCTAAGCCAAAATGGCGGTGCCTTTTGAGATAGAAATTACTCGAGGTGAATTAAAATCTTAAACTATCCACCCTACGAATGGAAATTTGTCCATTTATGCAAAGTGAATTCGCGTATGTAATTAAGTTTATCATTTCATTGAATGCCACAATTTACAGCGTTCGTGTTGCGTCAAATAAGAAAACCAGAAATACAGCACGTGTATAATGTAGTAATTGTATTTAACAATTCCGAACAAGTCGTACATTTCTGAATTCGTTATCAGTTATTTACATTAGTTGTAGCCACTACATCATTATTTACGAACCATTCTAGCCAGTAAAGGTAGAGTAGCACAGTTCAGTAACATAGATCTGAGTCCAGGTTATAATACTGTCCATGTTTTGCAGTTCTTCCTGTAATAATAAACTACAGTACACACAAACATAACTTACTACATAGTTAAGCCCTGTGAATCTTCAGTATATAAAGTATGCCCTTAAAAATTACCCCTTCCAAAATGAATTGATGCAGTACACAAGATGTTTAATAAAATATGGAATAACAGAACACAATATGATAGAGTACAGTATAATAAACATTCCAGTCAAGGGGAAAGTGCTGGATTAATGCTGCTTATATTTAAGATTTTTAACTCAGTTAAAAAAAAATCACAACCGTCAACAAAATAGTTACTGAAAACAATGCTTAAACTGAAAATACAGCTGTAGTAACACCCGCAACTTTCCTTCCCTGTGCCAGAGACAGGGAATAGGACAACAAAAAAAGCACCAAATACTGCAGAGAGGGAAATGGAGATCCTATCATTACTTGAGTGAGAAGAGGGAGCACATACACTGTCCCCTCCTCCCCTCTCTTTCTCTATCTCCACTCCTCCTCTGAATGAGTGCTACCTCAGTCACTTCTTTTTTCTTTCTTGAGAGCACCGTGGACAGTACCTAAAATAAGAGGAGAAGAATATTTTTTTTAAAGTTAGATGACAAATGGAAGCCTTCAGTACACTGATTATGAATACTAATAATAAAACTAAAGCATTTTAGTAATTTGGAGATCACTCACTGATGAAATTCAGCACATATGCATTGGAATTGTCAAACATAAAACTGCTACAACTGCTACAAAATTTTAAATTGCTAAATGCACATTACTAACTGTGTAAGTGTACGATATGTAACTTATTTTATATATATTAATGTAAAAATGAAAATCATCTCACCATTTGCCTCTTGGCTTAGTTGTCAATCCCACACAAGCAAAGTGGAACCACTCAATGGAACACTAAAGAAAGACAAATGCTTATTAATTCCTGTTAGCATACAGCATCACAAAAAGAAAAATTATTGGGGGGCACAAGTCAGCCAACAGAGGTGATCTCACATCTGTGTTATCGCAGCCAATCATCTCCCCATAGGAGACCTGGTGGCACAGACAGTATGTAGGTTCGTTTGGATCCACTGGCATGTCCAGCACATCGGAGGGATGGACGTTCCCAAAATTCACAGATGGTGCACTGAACTCCCCCCTGGCAGGCAAAGGGAAATCACCTTATAGTGGTTTACTGTTATAGTACATATGTAAACAGTAAGGCTTGAGAACCAGTTTTCATAATTGGTCCTAGACAGCAGGCATGTATGATGGCTTTAAGCTGTTGAAACCTTAAAATACATGTCTCTTGCCCTAATGTGCCATCAGGGAAAAGTAAATATTTAAATGAAATTAAAGGCAAAAAAAAAGATTTACAGCAAAGTCACCGGAGAATTAAATGGAAATTGCCGAAGAGCAGTTTTAAAGACACAGAAGCAAAATAAAACCTGAATATAAACATTAATGCAAATAAGCCTACGTGTGATTAAGTTTGACTTTCTTTTGTCCATTCTTTGGGCTTCCTTCCTCATCTGGGTTCTTCACTTTTGACCGAGTTCGAGCCACTTTCTTTTCTTTGGGCCCCCTTGATTCACCTAACAGAGGCAATAGTATTAGATGAATCAAGCTCATAACTTCTCATTGGTCTCATTAAAAGCCATACAATTCCCAAATAGAATTGTTAAATCAGTTTCACAAATTCAAGCTTAATCCATGGAATCTCTGCAGTAAAGTCTGGTAAAGATATTCTGCAATGTGTTCACAGATTTCAAAACAAAAGTCTATTCTAGCTGATGATAACCCCATAGCTCTAGATTGCCAACACCGGGCCTAGTGTATAATGGCCTTGGTGGTATTTCTCTTTAAACAAATAGCTCTATTGCTATGTCTATAACCATTTCTAATTTATTATGTAGCCGTTAAAATAAATGAGTTGCAATATAGCAATATAATATAAAAACACATTCAGAATGAACATGAATCTACTAGCTGTCTGAACTCACTCTTTTTGCCCTTGCTGGAGGTGGAGTCATAGTCAGTGCTCTCAATTTGTTTCTCCTTCAAATCAGCCTCAAAGCGAGCCAGATCCGTGTCCAGCCTCCGGATATGTTTGTCAACCTTGTTATACAGAAACACACAGCACAGTGAAAATGGCACAAGAAGACCCTGTAGCTTCTAACAAAATATGCTGACATATCTAAGTATTTCACTTATTCTACAAATAATAATTAAAGTCAATTGAAGTATTTATCCTGCATTCATGTGATCTTGCTACAGTTTTTGATTTGTTAGATATCTAAATTACCAGCCATAACAACTATAATCACAAAAGGGAAACAAACTAAACCAGGATCAACTACTCCCTTTATTAGTTTTCTTACATTACACCAAATTACATTTTTACATTACACCAAATTATGAATGTAAAGTCTCAAATAAGAGACTGCAAATCGCGATCATAAAGGGACACAGCCTTTTACGTATTTTACCAAGGCTATCAAGTTTCAACAAAAGTTGGGGTTTGATCCCAACTGTTAGGGATGCAGTGTGTGCCACACGGTCAATGCGTGACAGTCTGGAGCCCTGCCTACTGCGTTCATCATATCTTGCGCTTTGTCTGCCCTCCGAATGTGCGCGCATCCATGTAATAGCCTACGTACTTGAAGCGGTATCACAAGTAACTTACTTTGGAATTTACTCAGAAACAAGAAACGCACTTTTCTGATTAACTGGTGGGTGGCTATTAACGCTGTATAACTCGGTGCAACTATGAACTCGGTGGAAAAACCCACCCCGTAATACCTGCGCCACGTCTATTAATTCTATATCTCAGCATGAGAAACACGGTGTGGCATGTGTGAACTGGTTGAAATGCGTGTCTCACGGTCAATGCGCGAGACTTCAGAGCCCTGATTTTATACGAGCCGCGACATGTTTATAATTCATAAATAAATCTTGCTAGCAGATCGATCTTTTCCCCAAAATAAAAAACGATGTCATGTTATCCCGTAACGTATATAAGTACTAGCACGTTTCACCATCTACAGCCGCTGGAGACGCAGTCAAAAGGTATTCAATCATATCGAAGTACAAAACTAATTTAATCTACTGTCTTTTTTCTGCACTTCCGCGTAAATTCCATGTTAGCGCCGGTGCTTGTGGTCAAGCAATCAGGAAGACTTCGTCAATAGCGCCTCCGAGGAACTGCATCGGACTGAGTTCCGATGATCTCCTTCACACACACACACATCAATTCTTGCTCTCTCCGAGTGTTTCAGTTAATATACTACGATGCAGTCAGCCACTATATGGGGGCATATTTTGTCATAAATAAGTGGCATATTTGCAAGACGGACAGGTGCGCCTGGTTATAAAATTTAGTCGCACTGTCTCCAAAAATGTCGCAAAACGCCTGGAACTTTCTTATGCATTTTTTACTACGCGACAAACAAAAACAACACACACACTTGCTAGGTCACAAGTTTGTCTCTGAGCATATGTTTTTGTGTAAGGTTGTGTTAGACAGCTAATCATCAGCGTCTTTGTATCTTTACAATGTCGCTGAGATTTACTGTTTGGGTATCGGAATTTGGCGCCGAAAGAAAATTAATTTTCAGTATTGGAGCACTTCGGTGGGTACCACAAAAGCACCGAAAATCTATACCCAGCACTAGTTCTAACATGTTGTAACAGACTGTATCAAATCAGCTCACAACACAACTGGACACAAAAAACACCACGTAAAAGACGTGTGGTGCTGACCATTTCGTAGGTCTGCATGGCCAGTTGCACTTTGTCATCTCCAAACTCCTTGCACTTGCTGTAGGACTGTTGGATTTGCCGCAGGAGTGACACCTTCTGCTCTGAAGACAGGGTCCGCGCATTGGCAGTGTACTCACGTGCCATAGAGTCAATCTGCTCCTTCAGGTCTACGAAAGAGCAAAAAGACCAAATAAAATCCATAGCCAGATACCATATATCAATACGGAGAGCATCACATAGGACATTTAAGCTGACACAGAAGCTGTATATTTGCCGTACACTGCAAGAAGTTATCCTAAAAAAACAGATGCCTAATAATACAAAATATAAAAATATAATGATATAGATCTGATTGATGTTCGGATAATCGCCCTACCCTCTGTCCGCTGGTCCAGGTCCCTCATTAACTGGAAATTCCTCTGCAGTTCAAATGGCAGATTTTCTATACCTGTATACACGAAGTTATAACAATGTTTTCAAAACAAATCAACACAAATAACAAATGCGGCCAATTCCACAATCAAAACTGATCATATCTTCGCGAACAGATAAATTTGCTGTGGGATCATTTTTAACCACGAATTAAAACTGCCATTTTCACTTAGAGTTGTATGAGATGAAAATAAATTATTATTAGTTTAAAGATATGCATATAATAATTTCACAACCTAGCTAATTGTTCATGCTTATACTGGCTGCAGGTACCGAGAAAGGGCTCGCAATCTCACGCGCAAGAAAAACAAAGCACAGTCATACGAATGTATTCATAACATATTAAAATCAAAATAACACACAGCCGTGACAAAATTAAGAGGAACTGGTTACAAAAAAGGCAAATGTTAACTCACTGTCCAAGTAGTGTTCTAAATACATTCCCGCCGCCATCTTGGATAACAAAAATAAGACGACTTCCGGTCAGGGAACATGCGAGCCAATGGAGGAAGGACGGAAAATGCGGATATGCTAGGAGGGGGCGGGGCCAATCTGGTGGAGGGCGTGTCATACTACGTTGCGCGCTCGTGCGGTTGTCCTACACGGTAGCATGGTTGGGTTTACTGGATATGGTTTCATTCCGTCATGGTGCTATCAAATCCCTTTAAAAGGGACGTATTTATTATTCATCTACACTACCAGGCAAATGGGTAATCAAGTTTAAAATGCTCTCGTTTCTACTTGGATGCAAAAAAATACTATTTTGACCATTTCCCTCAAGCTGAAATGACGTAGCACGTTAATGATAACTTGGCAATACATCAATGCATCACTAAATTACGAAGTATAAAAACGATGACACTGCATTCAGTCACTGTAAATAGTGTCCCCAAAATGATTTTATTCAATGTTTTCTTGAGGAACCAGTGGAGGTGGGGGAACACAGGAGGACACAACAACACATATCTTAATATAAAATATCTTAAGAGGTGGTAAAAAGTCCATAAAGGCATCACTCTTTGAAATTGTACTTTTCATGGATGAATGTCATAAGACTGCAGTGCAGTGACCGCTGGCCATCGGAAGCCCCGGTGGTTTTCTGCGAGATTTTCACACTGCCAGCAGAGACTGGCTTACTGGTGATCCCAGATGCAGCAGTACATCCCTGCTTTCCCACTGCTATACACATCCTATACACATCCTATGCACTCTTTACATTCTGCAGCACCCTCTGCAGCTTTTTGAATTTATTCTTCCCCATTCTGTTATTTTTCATAAGCCTTTTCCTCTTTTGTTCATCTTTCTTCTCAAACTTGCCCCCCTGATTTTTCTCCCCCACCCCCTCCATCTTTGTAGCATTCCCCTCTACTGCCACAGTTTTAGGCTGTATTGTTCCTTCCATCTTCCTTTTCTTCTTCAAGACACGTGTTGGTTTTTCCCAGATGCCTATTGCTGGGCTCCCATTGGTCTCCTTTTTCTTTTCAGTATCGGGCTTGCTTATTGGCTGTTTTTTGGCCTTGGTCTTTGCAGCTGACTTTCTGGCAGTCTCCTTTGGGGGGGCAGGCATTTCTGTGCCAATGGGCTTGTCGTCAGTCTCTGCAACACACCAGATGGAATGTTTAGATGCGTGTTGGAATGTATTAAATATGCATTAATGTGAACCAAAAGTTGTTAAATAATTGCATAGTTCTTGTCTTACCTGCAGTTTTGTTAACAGGCTTCACTGGAATAGTGTTGGAGAATTTCTTCAGTTTTGCCACAAAGAAACCATCCATATTGTGAGAATGAGGGTAAAATCGGCGTGACAGACGGAGGGAAGGATGAAACCTACGCTCTTTAAACCTTAGGAAAGAAAAAGGCCTGTAAATTATGTGCTCACATCTAAAGAGCAAGTCAAACTCTGCCACAGTGTCCCACTTACACCAATAATTGAATCCATCCCTTCCAGAGCTCAGACAGAGCAAGATATAAAAGACTGCTGCTGCTTTACCTGGTGAATCCTTCTTTCCCAAAGTCCAGGCCAGTGGGCACCAGCTTCACGTTCCTCTTCTTCAGTGCATAATCCACCACCCATTCATTCTCCTCCACCTAAAGACGCGTGAGTGAATTTCATTACTATCAGCATCCATGTCCATATCAGCCAAAGGAATGTGCCTGTCCAAAGAACTGAAAGATACTAGTATTTGAACAGTGTTTTACAAATTTATCTTTTTGTGAATGCTAGAATTCTGAAATTTCTGAAACGTAGTTGCATTGTGGAAATCTTACATGTGAGCTAAACAAAGATAGAGTGTGAAACAAGTTGATAACAGGTTTCATATTAAATTCTTGTTAAATAAGACACCACAGCATTATAAGAAAAATAAAATCATTGAATATCCTGTATTGTCATCATATCAGAAAACATGAAACCTAAAGGAGGTGAAATTGTCAGAATTAAACACTGCTGAAGGGCTGTAACAGAATTTGTTGTGTACTGTTCGGTACACTATTTTTGGTTCAGTACACATTACTAATGAATGCATCTACTGTCATCGGTAGAACCTAATTTCACAAGTAGATGTTCAGTTACAGCCATAGCTTTAGATTGTTCACAATTTAGACAGGATTTAGTTCATTATAACATGATATGTGCAAATAAGCTCTTAAGGTTTGTAATTCAGACATATTTGGATTGCAACTGTACCTAATTGTTTGCAATTGCAATAATAAAATCATTAAAAACTGTTTTCCCCGCTGCAGAACAACTGCACTGAACCGTACATTTTGTGTACAGTTACAACCCTAGTTGTAACCTGAGAAAAAGCAGCATGCAAGATGCTTTTGCATCTTTTTTCAGAAGGTGCATAATTTATTAATGTCGTCCATCTCGAGATCAATGGCAAGGTGGCAAGGTACCTTGGATGGGATGGCAGTAGCATGCGGGCGCACGCTGTAAACTTAGAGGGGGTTATAGGGTCCCTCGAGCAATTGGAATTGAAAGCCTTGCTCAACGGTCCATCGGTGACACAGCTCCGACAGTCACAAGATTTGAACCCACAAGCTTCTGATCACAGGTAGAGTTTTAACCCACAGAGCTACCAACCACTAAAGGATATGGGGAGGTACTCTTACTACTTACCATAATGGAGCAGGTACAGTAGACTAGATAACCCCCTGACGGAGAGTCCGCATTGAGGGAATCGATGGCGGACAGTATTAGTTCTTTCTGCAGGTGAGCAGATCGCTGGATATCAGCTTCATCCTGCGGAAATGAGTGAGGGTCATTCTGATCGAGGAACCACATTACTGTGCACACTGCCATTATAATCCTACTAGTGATGGTTTGATCTATATGTTACCTTACTGGTCTTCACAGCTGGATCTTTGGAAATGACTCCAGTGCCAGAGCAGGGAGCATCCAGTAGCACCCGATCGAACCCACCCATCACCTGTCAATCATATGATTTTATTTTTAAAATAAGGGTGGGACATTATCAGCCATCCAATGACAAAACACCTAACTAAGCAGGAGCTAACCATAACAGAGGAAAGATATATACAAATGACATTCATTGTGTAAACAGAAAACAAGGCAAATATCATTTTGGTAACTACTGAAGAAAAGGGCTCGTACCTTAGGGAACTGTCGGCCGTCGTAGTTGCATATGATTGTGTTGGTGACACCGAGACGATGAAGGTTTCCCATGACGCTCTTCAGTCTGTCTGCACTGGCATCATTTGCCACGATTATACCGGTGTTCCTCATGAGCTGGGCTGGGACACAAAACATACAGCTCAATGCGTCCGTGTCAGACAGCACACATTGTATGAAATCTACGTAGCTGAGAAATTCTTTACAAAACATTCAGCATTCACAGCTGTCTACAGTAATTTTCCTGCAGAGTGAGAGACATACCCATATATGTGGTTTTTCCTCCAGGGGCACAACTCATGTCTAGCACAGACTCCCCCTCCTGGGGGGAAAGAGCCATGACAGGCAAAAAACTAGATGCACCTTGTAGCATGTAATGACCAGCAAGGTATTCAGGGGTGGCACCTATGGCAGACCAAGAAGTCATGATTAGCACATTCGAGGTACAATCACGAGGACTGCTACTCTGTGAAGTGAAGAAATTATAAGAAATTATAATTGTAAGAAATTATACATTGACATCATCTTCAGGTTTCAAGAAACATATAAATACTGACCTATAGGTACTGAGGAGTCAAAGATGACCAGGCCCACCTTAGACCACTTCCCTATTGGATCTAAATTCACACCTCTGTTGATCAGAGCCTGTTTTTAAACAAAGAAAAGTTCAAAAGAATTCTTCATTTTCTCAAACATTCAACATCAGTACCCTTAATAAAAGAGAGGACATTGGAAGAATATATCTGTCCAGAAGCAAATAATTTAAATGTACATTAAAACATCTTAAGAACTGACAGCAAAGCCTGGATAATGTAACGTACATGAAATTATTGAGATGTAAAAAAAATCCCAAAAAGCTGCTGTTTACCTGAGCCAAATCCCGCCTCCGTGTCTTGAGGGTATTGGTCCGAATTGTGACTGGTCGCTGGATTTCATTGGCTTCCAGGAAATCAATCAACTACATAAAAGAAACAGAAACAACAACTATCATTTTCAGACATAGCTGAATATTATCTATAAAAACTCACACAATCCATAAAAATCTGCCTTAAATTCAAGATGGCCACACTTAGTTCTTGACCCAGGCTGATCTCTCTGTGCGCAGGAACGGGCTTGTTGTTTCTGGGCCCCCACTCAAAAATGACTAATGAGGAGACATCTGGTTGGTTGGTCCCACCTCCTCTAGTTGCTTGGACCAACCTCCTCTACAATCTGATTGGTTAAGTATCTGAATCATTTTTCGTTCTGCCCTCAGAACATTTTCATGGAAGTAAAACTCCCATGAGTGCAGCAAACACTAGCACTAATTACACATTGACATTTTAGTATTAACTGATGGATTTCAGGACAGTCTGAAACCAATCATTCCTTTACACAAAATATGTTCAATTTACCTCAGACAATGGGAAAATGTCAAGGAGCTTCTCTATAAGAAACCAATTGTAGCTATAATATGTGCACAGGTCCTTCCTCAAGAGGGAGAGGTACTCTGCCCTGCCCTTCCCCTCTTCCCTTTTGTCTGCAAAGTCGGAGAGGACATCAACATTGTCCTTTATGCGCTGATGGATGCTCTGCAGATCTATGGGCATGGCTTCTAAAAGGAAATCAAGAAAGAAAAACAAAAGAATGTGTACAAGGTACAAAAACTAGTAAAATATGCTGTACAATACAAAAAAAAGTTCAAGGGAAATTAATGACAAGGTGGAACAGAATTGTAATAAAGACGTAGGCCGTGCAGATTCAGAACTGACCCTCTTTCTCCCGCTCCTCTGCTCCAGGCAGCTTGAATCTGTCCATTTCATCGATGTTGGCCTGGACAGTGTCATCTTCATCCTCCCCCTCACCCCCACTCTCCTCTCGCTCTTCATCGCTATCCTGTTCCATGGCTTCTTCCAGTTTCTTCTGCTTCTTTGCAGCACGCTCAATGGGGAGTAGCTGGATTTCGCAGAGAAGAAGAATGTCAATAAATGAACGTAAACAAACAGCTAGGTATGCTCTGATCAGGTTTTTTGCTGCTGATTCCGACACCGATCACCGATGAGCGCAGATCACTGCCGATCACAGACCCCGATCACCAATGAGCGCAGATCACTGCCGATCACCGACCCCGATCACCAATGAGCGCAGATCACTGCCGATC
>JABFEB020000132.1:20720346-20766746 GCA_019775895.2 Stomatorhinus ivindoensis
CCCGATCACCAATGAGCGCAGATCACTGCCGATCACCGACCCCGATCACCAATGAGCGCAGATCACTGCCGATCACCAACCCGATCACCAATGAGCGCAGATCACTGCCGATCACATTGACTGTAAATTTTTCAATTTAGTTATGATGAGTGCTACTGGCTACATGATCTGGAAAAAAGAACCATAAAATCACCTTAATTTAGACAAAAAATGTTTTGTCTTACTTTTTCAATAGAAAAAATACAAACTTGCAGGCACAATGCAGCAACTATTCAGTCAAAAGGACAACTGAAAATCACTTAAGTTTACCTGCTATCAATAACACAATCTTTAATAGATTGAAAACATTAAGGTTCTCAACAGGCTAAATAGTGCAGAAAGTCAAATAAATCTCAACATTGCCTAAATCAAATAATTTCAAGTAAAAAGTCAAATGCAGGTTGCATTCAAATAAACAATAAGTTACTAAATAACAGAGCATGGCTTACTGTTTTGTGCATTGTCAAGGAGAAAAAAAAACTGTTTACCTTTCTTATAATTTATAAAATAATAATATAATGGGACTGTTGCTTCGTTTGCAAAATAAAAAAGTCCATTTGCTACTTAAATAACAACATGTAAATGCTAAATGCCTATGACTTGTTGATGAGCATTGTGGGAAGATTCATTTTAATAAAGAGGAGCATCTCAGCTTTGTCAGTCACGAGTCTATCCCTGTGTTCGTCCTCAATGCTGGATGCAGCGCGGAATAAGCACTCACTCTCCAAAAATATTTACATCCCGGTAAAACGTAGCGGGGCTCCAAGTGAGAGAGCAGTCGGCAGAACTCCTTGTCTTCCACCACTGAAAAAGGCTGGTCACCTAGCCCAATGAATTCAATTATTTGCTTAGCCTTCTGACCGTCACGCTCGTATGGACGAGTGTTGGCAGGTGTAGGCTGCGGTAACTGCCGTCTGATTGTTGCTGCTCCGGGTGTCTTCTTTTCATTCTCTGCAGTGAGCCTCGAAACCTTTGCGAAATCTTTGTTCTTTAAACGTTGTATTAAATTCATTGTGTAACGAGCTTTCCCCGCAAGGTATTTTGTCACTGCATGTATTTCAGGATACAAACTTTACATCACCCTTACTGGCGGTGTAAAAGTTCCACACGGCAGACATGTATGTTGATGATTTGCCGCTGCGCCTGCGCAATATGAGCTACAGGTGATCAATTTTTGTGATCGGCAATGAAAGGCATGATTGGAATTCGCAGATCACATACTTTTTCCACGGAAATCGGGCGATAATGATCGGTCGCCGATCGCTCGGAACACCGCTACAAACAGTATATCGGAAATGAGGTGTCAGATGCATCATATGTACCTCTTCTCCATCACTCCCTTCTTTATCTTCCTCGCTGTCATCCATAGCTCCATAGTCATCAACCATTTTTTCATTATCATCATCACTTTGTTCTGTTTCATCAAAAGCATCTCCAGCTTCCTGCCCTGACTCCTCTTCTTCCCTCTGGGTGTCACTGTCATCTCCTGTGTCATCAACAGAACGCTTCCTCTTTGCTGGTTTCAGCCACTTGCTGTTTTCATCAGTAAACCCTAACAGGGGGAAAGAAGAAAAATTCTATAGACATTACTGTTATCTGAGCTACAGTAGGTAAATAGCATCTCCAATTAACCATCTGTCCACTAGAGTGCAAAATAATACATTCAAACCAATCATGTGTGAAAAATTACTATCAACGAGTAAAGAATACAAATACAGAGAATCACATACCTTCCTCTGTACGCTTCTCCACAGTTTCTTTCGGCTTCTGAGAAACCTTTGCTCTCTTTAAAGCACTACATGAAAAGTATGACCATTGCTCAAACAATGTATTTTCTTATCAAACTATTACATTTCATTCATGATAAGTACTGATATCCTTTCTGCCAAGGGTATCTTGATGTTGTTATTTCCAGCTTAATTTTCCATCATAACCATCATTACAGCCAGTTGTTTGCCATTGGTTAATTGCTAATTGACGGCAATTCTTACCGTCTTCTGCCTCTGCTGGACAGTCGCTTAGGCTCTCTCTCCTCTGAAAGAACACAAACATTCCCAATCTATGCAGCTTTTCAATTTGAAATAAATTAACAATAGATTAATTTTATTAAGTTTTATTTGTCGTATACAGTTACATTCAGTACAATGTGTAGTGCTAAACTCCAAGTCTGTAAATGCAGGAGACATACGTTTAAAGAGACAAAACTTTAAATAATAATCATAAACATCCATAAATAGTGTCCAATCAGCAGTAACTTAACAGGTGGCAGTTAAAAGAGTTGAAAAAAGTGAATAATAAGTTATATTGATGTATGTAAGCTGTACAGTGGGAGTACATGTAGGTTGAACTTGTATATGCAGGGGAACACGGGTTAAACCTTACAAAGTATAGATGATTACAGACATAATTTATAATATGAATGTCAGAAAAGAGCCTATGCAATCATACCATCTACTAAAAACTTTGCGACCTCTGTCTCTGCCCCCTTCTGTTTCCTGGCCTTGCGACCCGGCCCTCGCTTCACCTTATTGGTGGGATCCAATTTTCTGCCCATATTAAATACGTTGTTCAATCTGAAAAACAATTACATAATGGGTTGGTGTACATTTCCAAAGGAAAAAGTAGCTAGATACAGTAGATATACAGACATATGTGCTGTACAACCAAATTGCTTTATCTTGCACTTCACGGTTTAAAATGACGACGGAACGGATTATATTCATCGACAGGCCACTTTTAACAATAATTTGCATGGCAGATTAAATCACATATTTGCTGCCTAATGTATAATGCTATATCCTGTTACCCATTTACTTTTCTTATAATCTCGTTAACATCACAAGCACCTCTAAGAACTGAACCAGTCATAGTATCTACATGGGCTGTTAACTAGCTTGCAGGTTATCAAAGTTATTAAACGATTTACTGATATATACCGCAGATGACAGTAAAACAATATTTATTTACATTAAATAAACAATTGTGGTCAGACGTGTGGAAACATATCAAAAGTCAAATGCTGAGTGAAACCAGTTTTTAATCAAAAATAGTTATTACACGTATCATTTCATTAAGCACTATACCATACATACACTACACGCGTAGTTATAATAAAGACTTACTCTTATCTTTTTCCTTCCACTTTGATTAACTCAGCTTTTAGTTGTTTTTCCGCAGTTCGTTTAAACTGAACGCTACAACCATGCGCATTAAACGCACATGTACATCTCACACGTTTGTTCCCGGAAGACCAATGCACATGAATCACGTGTTTCCTGCACCGGCTGCGCGATGACGTCATACTCAAGTCATCAACGTGCGACGTTTCAGCCTGGTGTATAAAAGCTGAACTCCCTTAATATTAAAATAAGTCCTCCAAGTTTTTAGTTACTTATGTGACCATTTGTGGTGCCCCCCCCCCACACACACATTTTTACTAAACATTGATTTTAAGCAATAATAATTAGTGTATCACGTTAATTTCTGCTAAATTAAAATTGTTCAACTAAAATTTTTCATTGAATGTTTATTATGAGGCATATGGTCATGTATTTTTGTTAATGACTGGAATTAATGTTTTATCATTATATACAACAACAGTTCTCCTGAGCCAGATGGGCCTTCCAGCTGTGGTATGCCTCCTCAAGGCCAAGCAGAGCAGTCTCAGCCTGCAGCCTCTGATGGTCACACCATCTTGGGAAGGGGACCAGCAGGCTAGTAGGAGTGACATGAGGGTGCTCTACACCAGTCCGGAACACTTTGGAAGGATAGGGTGGCACCTCCCTCACCGCGTCGCTCACAGGTTATTTGCTGGCAGCTCTGGTGTGGGCTTCTGGGAAAAAGTGTGCCTGTGGCTCCTCATTCCTCTGCACTAGCAGACAAGCTTCCCATCGTGAAGCCTTTGGTCCTGCACCATCCTCAGCAGAACACTGCCTCCATTGTTTCCAATCTGCCACTCCAAGGTGACTGGTCGAACTTGCCCCCTATGCCGGACCCAAGATCACTTTCACCATTGGTGACCATCTGTACTGCTATGGAAATTAATTTGAGTAAATTGAGATATTTGTGGTAGGAGAAACAAATACAGGAATGCAGCAATATCAGCATTTATTTATTGAAATTTGTCATTAATTTGAGTGGTATTTAATATCTAAAATGGCTTGGTTTGTGCCTTATGGAAATAGGATTAAATGCTTTGCAACACTGAACAATGGAAAAAAAAGTCTGACAAATGCCCTATGAATATTTACATTAGTTTTTATAATATCTGAATTTTCCCATGAGATTCTAGTTGACATGTTGCAGCCATGGTTATGTAATTTTGTGAGCTGGACACAGATAGTCTGTGAGGACATAAGCAAAGGACATGCGAGACAAGCTGAAATGCTGCAGGACATCAGCAATATTCACAATGACAACCAGATATCACAAACTCACTACTACAGACTACATATTCATGAATAACTGTTAGCTTTCCTGCTGTTCCAATAAATGTATTAATTAATAATGCAGAGCAGTTATTCGACAGTGTCTGCTGGTTTCAGATGCAATTTCCCACTAGGATCACTGATCAAGTGATTAATGAACTGACACAAAAATGAATAAACAAACAATGATGAATGTTATGATTAATTCCCCGATTTTAAAAGAATAACAGATCATTAGGACTCCGCTGCCCTCTCTGCAGAGCATTTACCATCGCAGGGTCCAGAGGAGAGCTGCCTCCATCCTCAAAGACCACACACCCCCAACACAGACTGTTCACACTCCTGCCCTCGGGACGAAGGTTTAGAAGTGTGAAATCTAGAACATCCCGGCTAAACAACTCTTTCTTTCGCACATCAGATCACTTGCACCTTATGACCTACCTCATTAGGACATCGGGTCACTTTGCACATTAGGCTCATTTTGCACTCCATTTGTATATGGACATTAAAGAGGAATTTCATTGCACAAGACATAATATTTTGTACATTAGGTTATTTTTCTAATTATGCTCATTTTGCACTTGTAACTTTAATTTAACTTGCCATTTATGTGTGAACAGCAAAGAAATATTTCATTGCACAGAGAAATGCTACTTTTGCTGTACATATGACAATAAATGCTTTGAACTTTGAACTTCTGCATTATTTGTGTATATGTCAAGTGTACTGTCAAGTAATACGGAACAGTGAAATTGTTCAAAATCGTTTGAAAATTGACCAGCTTTTTCTGATTGAAACAAAAGTCACATGTATGTCATTTACTCTTTGGTTCAATTTATACTCAGTTAAAGTGTTTATGGATATTGCATATATTGTGTTATACAGAAACCCCATTCCGCCTTTGCAAGCACATCACAGTAACTGCAGCTAAAATCGGTGATGCAAGAAAGAAAAGCAGTAGTCAAGTGCATTGACTCGGCCTGCAAGTGGAGTCAGAGGATAAGAACCGTGCCGGGGTGTCAAGGCCCACCTGAAGCAAGAACTGTGTACATGCAGCTTTGATTATGTCGACAAAAATAACCAAGTGAATCTGCCACAAAGTCTTATCAGAAAGAAATCTTCGGCGCAGGCTAAAGGAACTGGTGCACGTGGGTCCTTTGGGGATAAGGCATCAACATTATGTGTGAAAGCAATATGGTTCATAGCTTCTCTGAGTCTGCTGATAGTTTTGATAAATTGTGCGGCAGAGATTGCGCTGAAGAATGCAGGGAAGGCAAAGCGGACAGGGAAGACAGCCAGGATCGCTGGGGCCAAGCAGGAGATGATTTACTGTACAGCAGTTTCTGAAAGGCTCCATCATGCACATATAAATTTGCAGAAAATGCAAACAATTCATAAATGTAGTGCACTTCTGAAAATAAATTAAACAAGTGTAAATGCTTGTTTATTTGTTCTGACATTGAAAAATCTGTAAAATTACACATCCTGGAACAGATTCCTTGTAACAAATGAATGTTTTCAATGAAATTTCCTTTCAGTACATAAAAGCACGCATGTATTGACTACATAGATCACAACAGACCACAGACCTATTCTCTCTCTGCTAAGGACACTTAAAGGTGGTTAGAACTGAGAATTTATTTTCTCAACATCCACACATACACTGAACCCTAGGTCCGATTACAGGGATGAAAGACTTCATTGAATCCAACAACAGATTCAGACAGAAGACACTTTAAACTTTTCCAGGTCATAAGACACCCCAAACTTCCTCATACGCCGAACACACCTTGGCACACGTTAAAGCTGCAGACAGGGGGTAGTTACTGATGGAGACCGTTTTTTCTGTATAATCCACGTTCACCTGGAAGAAAACAATGAGAAGCTAGTGTTACCCAGGAGAATAAAAGGCAATCATGTTACCACAATGCCACGATTACTTCCTAACAGATATCAGCTATATGTGCAAAATAGTACTTTTGGTTTTATGTACAACACAACACATAACACTCTGTTGAAAGTAGCCAATATGCCAAAAAAGTATCAGATTTTATTGTCATATGCAGAGCCGGCCGTAAGTGCTGCAGCACCCTAGGCCAGATTCTGTTGAGCATCATGACAAGTGCAAGAAAACTTGAAGCCATTATGGAGTCTTCCCATTCCTCAGCCATGGCTCATCAATTCATCCCTCTTTCCTAGTCTCATTAGACAGCCATGTTTCATCCATCTGCGTAACATCAGCCGCATCAGACCCTGCCATCCTGCTGCTCAATCCCGCCTGCCGCCTACATTTCCAGTCACCTTGACGACCACAACTCCCTCCGGGTTGGCTTCAGCGCCAAATCTCTGCACAAGTTTCAGTTGGTCCATAATAATGCAACTTGCCTCCTCACTAGTTATGGGCGGGTCGACCCATGACCCACCCATGACCCACGGATAACCGCGGGTGCGGACAGTTTTAGGGCAGACATTTTTTAAGTATCGTGCGTGCGGGAGGACGGGTCAAAAAGTTACAAAGCGCGTTTCAATATCGGTCACAACGTGCTGTAAACGGGGTTGGCATATAAATGCAATCGGCGAGTATTTTTCAGTTATGGAGTTTTCAATTTGTAGGATAAGCTACTAGTTTGGTGAAACATCATGGTTAAGTTAAAAGAACTTGGAAGAAGTCCAATCAACACCCTATCAACGGTTTATGGTTCTTCCCTCCTTTAAAAGGACATCACAGCAAGTACACACCACAGCTGACCGTGAGCACCCCACAAGCCTCGCTATCTTTGAGATGCTCTGACCCAGTCGCCCGAGCATAATGATTTGGCCCTCGTCAGTCACTCTGACCTTTACACTTTAAATCCATAGTTTAAAGAATAATAGACAGAGGACTGTCTATTAACATCAGCAAACATTGTGTTGAACAGAAATGATAAACAGCTACAATGTCTGTTTTCATGCAACCCATAAAACAACCATCAGAAGTAAACATTTTTTAAATATGTCTGAGCACCTGCATGTTTGCTTACTATCTAATACATCCCAGACTGAGACGTGCACTGCTTTTACGAGTTAGTTAATATTATTTGCTTCATACGGTAAATGGACTGCATTTATATAGCGCTTTACAATTATGCCTCGCATTCAAACATTCACACACACATTCACAAACTGGCAGTGGAAGCTGCCATGCAAGGTGCCAATCTGCATATCGGGAGCAACTGAGGGTTCAGTGTCTTGCTCAGGGACACTTTGATGGGGTCTGGAGGAACCAGGGCTTGAACCTGCAACCCTACAGTTGCCGAACGATAGCGCTCCCTCATGCGCCACCATCTTCCCCATATGGCGGATGCCATAATGTTTTGGCTCATCTGTGTATTCTGCATTATTATACTGATATGGGCTCAGTGCTACATACATGTAAAGTATACTTCAAAAAGTGAAATTTTCATTCAGAAGTATGAAGATCAGTTTCACAGCCGAAGGTACAGTAATTTTTAACCACATACATATTCCTATTATTCTGTACAACAGGGATTTCAGCTCCTGCCCTTTGATGACCTCTACTCACCGATCCATGTGCAAATGCTCCTATAACCACAGTGGCAGGACCCTCATTGGGAACCAAGGTCCTGGGGCACACAGCACCACCAGTGGCAGAGAAGGACATAGCAATGCGGGGGCAGCCCGGCGGCAGATGGTCCGACACCGGGTTTCTGATGAGCCTGAGTAAGCGCTGCGGTCCGTCAGCAGCCCTCACTTTCAGCTTGTGCAGGAGCTGGACTGATGGAAGGGACCGCATAGTGAGAGAGAGGGAAGGACGACGGGAATACACAGGTAAAAAAAAATATGTACATAAAATCACCTGGTGCCCATGCAAATATTTGCATCTGCATTTGTAGTCCAACTTAAAATTTACTGTGCATCAGAAATTCACTTACCCATTAGTCCACAAAAACGTGCAAAAGTGCGAGGAATACGTGTCTGAGGGTTGATCTCTATCAAAGCGTTTTTTTCTGTATGAATATAAACCTGCAGCAATCCAGCACGATTCAAAGGACTGTCCATTAACATAAGCAAACACTGCGTTGGACGAAAGCGACAGGACAGTTAGTCATAATGTTTGTTTTCATGCAACCCATAAAAAACAACGATCAGAAGTAAACGTGTTTTAAATACGTCTGAGCACCTGGTGCGTGATATCAGGTCGGACGGTGCCAGGATCTCTTCCATTTTTAATAATCATGCTTTTGTGTTGATCGCAGTTCATAAGTTCAAATGATTTTCCAACCTACAAGCACAAAAACAGCACATCAAATTCGCTTAAATCCGTTCGTTCTTTAATTTAAGACAAACGTTACAATATACATACAATACGTATCACAAGTATCGTTAGAAACAGCGCATACGCGCTAACCACTAACTGCCATTCCTTGCTTGATTGTATGAATCCGGAATATACGCGTGATTGTACAATCATAGACATTAAGTGTATGATTTAAAAATAAAACTGTAATACCTTCACTGTTTCTAACGTCGCTCCTTCAAGAACAACAACAAGCCTTTTCTCCGACATTTTTTCGTGAAGGTTTCGCATTTGTTTAGCCGGCTTAGGTTCATATTCATCCAAATGTTCCAGACCACGCTTGCCTCCTGTGTATGCTGCCATCTTGTTTTGCTCACGAGAAGTAGCCGTCGCACTAATCCGCTGCGCGATAGCGTCGCAAAGTGATTTCGTAATGTGGTGTATTGGCGTGGGAGTGGCACGGTGACGCAGAAGCGTTTATTGCCGCACCCCTTTAACACCTTCGTATGTCAGTGTGGGTTTCTTCGGTGAACTGGAGTTGCACAACCACCCTGAAACGGATTGATACCAGGGTTGTGTACCATTCAGAAATTAATTGAAAATGACATTCAAGTTGAATTACGATTGAAAGCAGGATGCAAAATTGCAATTCGACTTCAAGGAACTAGAATTAAAATGGGCTTGAATTCAAATAAATTCTAATACATGCAATGATAGAATTTTTTCTGTTTCTGCAAAATATGACCTAAGACCTAATGATCAGAATTTCAAGTAAGTCCTAAAACTAGGTAAAGAGAACCCAATTAAATCACACAAAAAACATTAACCTTGTTTTTAATTGTGGAGAATGATCACATGTTACATAAATGTGTATGGGAAATGTATGTGAACCTATTCTGTCAGTATCTGGTGTAACCCCACAGCAATAACTTTATCTAAAAAATTCTAGTAACTGTTGATCAGTCCTGCTCATCAGCTTGTAGGAATCTTAGCCCTTTACTCCTTACAGAAACAACTTCAACTCAGGGACATTACTGGGCTTACTCGCCTGAATTGCTTGATTCAAGTACTTCCACAACACTTCCATAGGGTTAAGGCCAGGATTTTGACTTACTCATTCCAGAACATGATGTTCCTGCCGGTTGACTGTATTTTGGCAGAACATCTTGTATGTTTAGAGTCATTGTCTAACTGCCTGATCCACTTTGTTTTTGAGCTTCAAGTCAGGAACAGATATCCTGAAGTCATATTATAGAATTTGCTGGTGCAATTCAGTATTTATGGACTCCTGTTGTGCACACCATTGCTGATCAGTGTTCTCCTGATGGTGGGTTGCATGATCAATGATACTAACATAGATGTCACCCTGGGGTTTTTGCAACCTCCAGGACTACCTTGCCTTTGGATTGATCTTTTTTAGTCGACCACTCCTGTGGAGGGTAACAATGGTGTTGAATTTCCTCCATGTGTACACAACACAAACTCCTCAGAAATCTCTTTTGATTGGGCCATAGCACACTTCCCCAAACCTCTGCTGTGAAGATGTGAGGACATTTTGATAGCTAAGACCCAAAAAAGCAGGGCCTCTCACATTTACACCGGATTGACTTGAATTTCATGAATTACACATAAACATGTTAACATACACATCATATGCGTTGTCTATTTATTTTTTTACCTGATTTTCCTATGCAGGGTTGCAGGGATCCAGAGCGTTGTTATATAAATGTCATGTTATTCAGAATGAAACAATGCAATATTTGAAGCGTGATCCATATTATAAATATTTTAACTCTTACTTTGTGTACCAAGGTGGATGTTTTTTTTTTCCATAGAAAAAGTTGAGTGTTTCCCTCTCAAACTCAGTCCTGGCTATAAGCACTGCAGTGCCCAACTGAAGGAACATCCCAAACTCTTTTACGACATGGAAAGTCAAACTAGTCCCTCACCTGCCGCCAAACCTTCATATGATGCCACTGTATACCTGAATCAATCATGTGTAGCAGAGGATGCTGACCTGCAGGAAAGGAAACCAAAACAGTTTCCTGATCTAGCACAACCTGCCCACCAATACCATTTAATAGCAGCTTTCTCTGTACCTGTTTAGAGAATCTTCAGTCTTTCGGGCCAGAACAACTGTATGCAACCCAGTAATTCTTTTTCCCCATCTATACTTCCTAGATGACAGATGCGTTTTAATGTTAAAAATGAACAACCGGTTAATCAGCAAACAAATAGATAATACATTTGACATGTGATTCAAACACTACAGGTATGAGGGGTTACAGTCATATTACTAACCTTATTATCATCCTATTCAACTAACAACCCATGGACACTCAGGAGAAAAGCTACTGCAGAGTTCTCACAGATTTTAATACACATAAACTGTTACATACAGTATGTAAAAACAATAAATATATGTTTGCACATTCTGGCACACCCTTGGCCAAGCAACACACTCATACTTGTACAAAAACAGCATCAATGATCATCATCATTACATCCAGTTATGGGTAGCGGTGCCTATACACTGTGTATGACTGAGTGTGTCAGTGCTCTCTGATGGCCTGTTTCATACCTGGGAGAGACTCACCCAAATACAAGGCTATGGAAAATGGATGGATGGATGGATGGGAAATGCAGGTACCCAATGGATATGTGATTAACCACAAGAGGCTCAATAGAAATAAGCAACGTATTAATATAAAATTATAACAAATATGCATTACACCACAAGCATATTAATTACACTGCTGTGAAGGTGAAAAAGTAAAACTATACAGCAAAAGATACAGCAATCTACTTTTATTTTGTAATTAAGAATGAAAACAAGTAGAAAAAAGAATTATTGCATCATAATTTTATAGAAAAATGTGTATATAATCATCAGTTTGCCCCTATTCATCTCTTGGGGTATACAGTTTATGCACATATAGATACACTTAAAACACAAATGCAGTATGTCTTCAGTGGACAGGTATTTTATACATTCTGAATAGCTTTATGCAACTACAGCTGTATATATTCAAAATAAAATGAGTATCATAAGTAATCAACAGCTTTGTTTGAAATGTTCAGGGATATTGTGGGGGCAAATCATGGACTGGGGGCAAAAATCCGACTTCATGCAGATGGTGGCAAGCAGGAAAGAGTCTGCAAATGGTAGGTGATCATAATGCAGCTCAAAGTCACAGCTGACCTGGAATTTAGAATAGCATAGAACAGAATAGAATATAATATAGATGCTTTATGCAGCACCATGGAGACATTGGGTAATTTCCTTCCATGAGACACAGAGACACATATAGAGCATAGCAACAGCTAGTGTCCAGCAGACCTGGAGAATTGGGGTTATGGGCCTTGCTCAAGGGCCCAATGGTGGCATCAGTCTGCCAGGCATGGCAGTTGACCCCATGACCGTCTGGTCAGGAGAACAGAGCCACACACTATGCTTGTGTATGACTAGGCACGTGCAATACTGCAGCACTTATTAATAGTCTTCTTAAGGATCAAAACAACTTTTTAGAGGCAGAGTGAACATTTTACTGCATTTGACTCTTTTCTTTGGATATTCATAATTTTGTCATCACCATACCTGTGAAAAGGCTGCAAAGAACAGCCGATTGTGATAGAGGCCAGACAAAGAGGAATCCTCCAGCTGTGCGAGTGAATCCTGATAGGCCTGAGAGAGATTTAAAAAGAAGAGTGATAATGAATGAGGAAATTGAGGCATAAATTGAAGGATGCTGGAAAAGGATGATGCCGTATGTGCTCTGTGACGGACAGCAAGGCAGCTGAACGGATGCCCTGACCTGCAGCGCAATCTGGAGGGCTGCGTACTGAGCCCACGTCTCCCAGTGCTGGGCAGGCGTTATTGGAGCCTGCTGAGCCCTGTCTGGGCCCCCAGTCAGGTTACCATACAGCGCCCAGACGCACTGACTCACTGTCTCTGGAGCCTGACTCTGGGCCTGGACTGAGCAACAGAAGAGATGGTTTCTCAGAGATACACTCAGAAACAGTTCAGTGTTCACAGTTACTGGTGAAACAAGCTGGCATATGAGGAATTAAATATACTTCACAAGGAAAGCAGATCAAATAAAAGGCTACAGAATATTAATAGCGGTTTGCTGCTATGGCTCCGTCAAGAATTTCAATGCAAGAGTGGTAATTAATTTTAAAAAAAAATTAATTTCACTGCACTACATTGGACTTAGATCCAGCATAGAGCCTCTATGCTATAGGGGAACTGACCTCAACATTCAGCTGAGGGGTAATTACAATGCTTCATTAAGATAATGTCTCTCCAAATGATACAGAAAAATTAGTACAAAGGCAGGGAATGCCTCTTTGACTGGCCAAAATTAAACAGCAGATTTCCAAAACTCGAGATGAGCTGAAGTTAGGCTTCATTATGACATTGTAGCACCGTATCCATCTACATATCCCAGCATGCTCATGTGCCGTTTATATGTGTATGTCTCATAATAAGTTGCTGTCTGTGTTTAGTGTAAACATCTGTTGTCCTCTCGAGTATTGTGTGTTCCCGAACCTGTGTAATTCTGACATGCTCTAGTCTACCATGTGTGTGCCTTCCCGTGTAGTGTGTAACTTCCCCGCATATGCCTGCCATGTTTGCCTCTGTGTTGTTGTTGCTTATTGTGCGTTCCTTGCAAGGACTGATATAAAGAGCAGCTTTGTGTCAATCCATCTCTTCTCATCTTACATATTTGTAGCCACCATGATGCCTCAGTCTGCACAGCACCACAATATGTTATAGTATTGGGAAGCAAAACTCATTTACACTGTATGTAATCCAACGAAGAAATTTCTTTAAATTTCCGAAGTCTATAGAAATACTCTGAAAATGTATCCTGTGGATTGAGTGAATTTTACAAATATGCTCTTCAATTGGGGACTTAAATTCGATCTCTTAGTCTGCGGATAACATGTCACAGTACTGCTTAGTAGTGCATGGGCACTGACAATGGCAAACTATTTGTATTGCTGACCAATTTTGACAGCTCATCAAAACTGAAGACTAATGGAGAGACAAAGTGAAGTTAATTGGAATGCAAAGTAACATCAACACAGAGCTTAAAACATTCTCTGACTGGAAAGAAATCCTGTAGGAAAATAGAAGGCATGGAAAGTCACAGTGACAATCTGCCTTACTGTCTGCCATGAGGAGATGTAAAATATCCTTAGCCATCAGCATCCCGAGCACTGCGTAGTTGACAGCCCTGTCAAACACAATTAACAGAGCAGACTTAACATCATACTATTCTAATGAGAATTGATAAAATATTCCAGTAACCCAAATGCTATAGCTGACAGCCCTGCCAAATACCATTACTGTGATGGATTTAGTGTCTTCTAATGAGTGCTTTTGAGCAGTGCAGGGAGTCATATTTGTAACATTACTAATAATGGGTATCTAGTGTTGAATGGGAAAATACTGACACCTAGGGAAAGAAGCATGGAAGAGTGGTGGAAGGAACATTCCCAAGGGGAAGTGGATCTCATTGCCCATAAGATGTGGAGTAACTGCCAAACTACAAGATAGAGAAACAAAATATTAGGCCCTAACTAGGAAACAATAAACATTGCAGGATTCTCCCTTTGAATGAATGTTATATTTTATCAAGCAAAGCAACTGGCCCATTCATAGGAAGGCAAACACTGGGGAACAAATCGCTCACTCACGTATTGGAAATTGAAATGTGTGAGAAAACCTTGTTTCGGTTCTTCTGCTGGAGAATGAGCGACTGCAGATAGTTGGAGAAGTAGTCACCTTCTATTATGAGGACCTAGCAGAGAAAAAGACTCCAACCTCATTTTGCATTATGAGTACTGCATTATTATCATTATTAATTGTCATTACAGCTATTACAATTATTACAAACTGACAGCATTGTATTTCCTGGACAGTTCCATCTCTAGCTCCGCCCATCTAATCTGTACTCCTCCCACACTCACCAACCTGTACAATTTGAAGAAGTACTGGATGGATCAACAGGAAATGTGAAAGTTAATAAATGATCTTTTACCTGAATGTTTTGAATGTGATTTCTTGCGGTGACATATAGGACTGAAAATATACTTTATTGCACATTCCACACTTTTTGTGTGCATGACAAACATGTACCTCATTTAAAATTAACTGATGCTTTTACCAAAAAAGACTTACAATAGCGGGAAAGTTTACAATTTATTAATTAATATGTCTAATACAGTTCTTACAGTTATGTCATGGAAAAAAGCACACTTACTAATTTTCATATTTCCATGAGATCCTTCCAGAAATTGCACAGGTAGATGAATGTGGAAGGAGTAAGGATTAGATGCACAGAGCAGGGGGGCAAGCTGTCTGGGGAATACAATGCTGTCATTCCAACAGCCTCCCTTTGTAAATAATCATGATTACAATGATTACAATTATTTTAATGGCATTAAACAATATTATTATTATTATTATTATTAGCCATTATAGAAAATACATATTTACATTTGAATATTGTTCATCGAGCTTTTCTTTAGTGGTGAATTCTGTGTATGGTGAAAGTCTTGGATTCAGGGACATAACCTATAAAATGACGTTTGAAAAAGGCAAATCAATAGAAAATAATTACATGTGAATATTAGTAACCCGCTACTCATCACAGCAGATGTCACCATCTGATGGGATTCGCCCTGGTCTCTATGCAGTCCCTCCAAGCCTGGCTTTATGACCAATGCTGTACTGATTCCACCCACAGTAAGCTCCGCCTCCCACCTGGAGATCAGCGGTTTCTCTCTTCATGATAATTAATTTTAGGCATATGTGACCGTTACACACCAATCAAACATTTCCTTCCTTTTCACATTAATATTTTTTCTTTTACTGTCACTTTTATCCTTTAAGTTTTTAGTAAGCAGTGGATTAAATTGTTGTAATTCTGCTTGTCTGGTGTCTTGACTACAGCCGCTTCCCATATAATCAAGATGAAGGTGTCTGTGAAGAATATTAATCCATGTATTTTCCGTAACAGCTTATCCTGTACAAGGTCACAGAGAGCTTGGAGCCGATCCCAGGAAGCGCAGAGGAGACAGACTGGATGGGATGCCAGTAAATAAAATTAATAATGATGGCAATATAGCAGCCTTTACCTTGTGCAAAATGGAAGGATTCTGATTTCTCCACGGAAGGTCTGCTAGGTCTGATTTCAGAGAAGAGTACACAGAGTGCATCAGGTCTTCAGCCTGGGTAAATAGCAAATTTTGGTATATTATGTGTGGCGATAAGATACTTCCTAAATAAAAAGGTCTGTTTCTGAGATGCGCTCTGTCGTGCTCAATTTGACGTATCGTACAAATGGCCTCACCTCAGCCACTCCAACCCTCTCTTTTATCAAGTTTTGGAGCACCGTGTTAAATCCTATCTCTGTTTGCTGAACACAGTGGCTCCAGCGGGGCACAACCTCAAGACAAGAACATTGAAAAGCAGACTTAGCATGAAGACCCCACTCAGTCCAGCATTCCAGTTCCTACTTCTAAAAGGAAAGGTATACACAACATAGGGCATCATTCCGCTCACCTCCTCCGTGTTTCCCAGCACTACAGAGAAATTCCTTTGGATTTCAATAAATCTGGAATCCAGTGCCGGTATGACTGTGTTTAAGAGACTGAGTATCATGAAAGTGTGAAGAGTGTCACTGGAATGAAAAGGTAAATAAAATGTTATGCAACCACATCTAAAGTCCTATGTTATTCTGTACATAGACAATGACGTAGTTGAGCATTTTGTTTACAATTTTGATTAGCATTCTGATTGGCTGCACCATGGAAATACAAAGCAAACATGCTACTTCACCGGAGTACCTGTGACTAAATTCCTTAGTGAACCACCATTTTCGGATAATTTTAGACATGTGGGTGATGTATGGCAGATTGTGGAGGTAAACAACATCGGATTCACGGACAGTCAGCGGGTGAAAAGCAGCCCGCAGGCAGCCCAGCCAATCAATGGCGGGGGCCTGAATCTGTGGAGACAGAGCGTCAATGAAGAGACGAAAAACCGTGCATATGTAAACCATGCAGGCAGCCCTGAAGCTTCTGGCATGGATGAGCTCAGAAAAACATGGTGAGAGCAAGAGATAAACATTGCAAAATGAAGTCGAGTCAAACTGGACTTCCATGAAGCCACAGTGAGACTAAGCAGCTTCAACAGAGGAAGAAGAAGCAGACTAGTTACTGGGCAAGACCCTACAGATCAAGTGCGGCGGAGACGGAGGGCGGAGCTCCCGACCTGCAGCTCCCCCACAGTCAGCCGATGGTATAACAGCTGGTGCTGCAGGCGGTACAGCAGGGGTGAGGTGAACTGGGCCAACTCCGAGGACAGCTGGATGAACATGCCCATGTGCTGGCTGGTGCTGCTGGACGGCACCCCCAAAAGACTGAGCAGTTGGAGCCGGGACAACAGGAAGTGACGCAGATCCTGGGGGGGATAAAAATAAATGCAAAAAAAAAAGAGTAAAAAGACAAGAAAAGTTTCATCAGATTTTGTAATACTAGCCAACGGATCCCGATTTTGAGCAGAAATCCCAACCTGAACTTTTTTTTTTCGAGTTATGGATATTGGTTGCTTGCTTATCCATTCGACAGGGATTTGAATTTCAGGCTGGTCAATCTATGGAGAGGAGACGCTGTTTTAGAAGAATAACACTGATGTTCTTTGTTATGTTCTGCCTCTGAATACAAGAGAACAGTGGACATCAGAATATATTGGGTGCTCAAATGAGGTAACCAGTTTTTATTAAATGCCGGCACATGCATGCACACTACTAACATACAGTCAGTCTCTCTTGCTCGAAATGGAACAACAACATAGGTCTGGGCTGCAACAGATATCAAACAAAACGCCATGTGAACCATCAGGCATGGAAATCTAAACCTAACTATTATGCACTCTTCCCATCCCCTGACCTGTGCAGCATACAATAAAGACATAATTAATGGACTCCAGCATCTTGGGAACACTGTTATGGTTCCTCTAAAATGACTCCATTAGTAATTACACTGACCTGTATGTATTTCTGCTGATGCCCTGTATTGTTGTCACTGGGGCCGCTTCCCACATAAATGTTGAAAAATGGGAAAGTGAAGTAATCTTTCATCAGGAGAGAAAGAGTTGCATTGAAGTCCCTTCGATTCCGTTTTCCAAATACTGTCCAGCCTCCCAGCTAAAGCAAGGGAGAGAAAGATGGATCGTTATGTACAACCTGCAGGTTGGTAACATAGATCCACATCTTTCAGCTATTTGCAGAAAAAGGCCCCTAGCATTACAGGAACATTCCCGTGCCAGTCTGTAAAGTTAACACCACCCTGTCAGCCACCTTCTCTATGAGTTTCAGAAATGGTTCTGGTCCAGCCTTTTCTATCCTCTCTGTATCCAAGCATGTGCTGTAGAACCTCCTGGCCTTCTGCTCCGCTGAGTCCTCTGACCCTGGTCTGTCCGTGGATTCTGAGAGAATGGAGCGGAAAGGTCAGAGGGTGTCACAGAGGTACAGTCTCAATGGTAAATGCATAACCCTTTATTGCAGAGAAAGAAAGACGGTCGTAGAGTATAAGGTATATTACAGACAATCACCTCAACATTGCCTTAGAAGATGTATTTCAAAACTCACCTAAAATCTCCCTTATCAGCTGCAGTACTGCAGTCCTTTGAGCTGACTGGATAGATGGTGTCACTGTGAATGTCTCTGTTTCTCTTGCTCTGCCTGCATTTCTGCCTCTGTTGCTCCATCTCTCCCCCTGCGTCCTCCCACTCTGGCCCTCAGCCTCGCCTCTGCGCTTTCCTCTCCCCCCGGATGATAGGACTTCCTTTGGCCCACAGTTGAACAGGAAGTGGTCGCAGGGTTGGGCGAAGGGGTCTGCTGAGGCAGAAAGTCGCTCGGCGGCCTTCAGGCAGGCTTGGGAGAAGCACGGAGGAGGAGCTGCAACGAACCAGAATGAATCTTCAAACAACTATATTTAGCCCACCGGGGATTTACACATCGGGGAAAATGTGCAAGCCGACCCAAGATACCTTGTCGTGGGGATGCTGTGTTGACCCCTACAGCCCAAGGGTCAAAAGCTCCAGAAGAGATGAAATGCAAACTGAGCCCCAACAGCAGCAGGACAATGATTGAAGAGCCAAGGAGCAGCAGAATCTGCCACTGCTTAGTTGTTAACCTGGAGTTCTGGACAAACTGGGGTTAAATGGATGAGAATTGCAGGTTTGTACTGTGGGAAACAACAGCATTCACATGCAGAGAGCCGCGATACTGTCTAGGATTTTCACCTTTTTCTATTTAATTTGCTTGATTTGTGCAATTTTGGTCTTTAAAACCAGAAGTATTGGAAAGGGATCAGGACACTGAAGAACATGGACTCATGCCAGATAGAGTTCAGGGAGGACCCCCGCCGTTGTGATAAGGTTACTTAACCTGCACTGCCGGAAACCTCCGCACTGCTGCCACAATGTCCAAATGTGAACAAGCAAGCAAAGCTTTTTTCAAGGAAAACATCAGATGATGAAGTGCAAAGTGGGAATAAGCAGAATGTCTCTGCTTTTTGGAAGCTTTGAATCAGACCCAGTGACGACTAGATACTAAAACTAAAAGCTAAGCTACCAGTTAAGCATTACAGTAGATGACTTTGTATGAAAGAATACTGACCTTCATACTAGTATTTTGTCAATGCTCTCATTGTTTCCAGAACATAGCCTGCAGATGGTCTTACCATTGCTAACGGTGACTCATCAATCATTGCAAGTTTTCAGTCAGCGAGCAGCAGGAAACTGTAAACACGTCTCTGTGTCTGTGTTACTTGACACAGTGGCTCTGTCTCTCGTTGGTCTCCCTTTCCCTTAAAATTCACCAGTCGTCATCCTGCCTCCTATCTCCTCTGATCACTCACACCTCTGCCCTTCCTTGATAAAGCGGAGAACCCCAAACAGGCACGCATCCCCTGTCTCTGCCCCTTCATGATGGCGGTAGGAGGGTAGGCAAAGAAATTTTAGAATGGTAGGTATCCCAATACCATCAGAATCTTCAGCTAGTCATAACAAGGTCAAGCTGGAGCCTTGAACAGTGCCATGAGGAACGCTGTAACAGGAGGCTTCAGGCCTGTTTTAACCTCACTGCAGCTCTGCTTCACCTTGTCTGTGGAAGAAAGGGCTGGAACGAACTGACTTAAATGGAGACGTGAGTGTGGAGTCATTTTGAAACCATCCAAGAGGAAGGAGCATGTCTCACATACTGAATGGGCAGGATATGACCTCCACCCCCCATTTTCTAAGGTATGTACTTTATTTTATGCAAACAATATATTCAGTAAATAAAAAGGGATAAAATGAATTTGCAGTTTCAATTTATTGTTTAATACAGTAAAAAAAAAAAGGACAAAAACACGTAACAAAAAATGATAACGGAATAACAAAAACAACCGTTACCGCAATAATCACCAAGATGATTATAGCAATGAAAAACTAAACATACCGCTTGGCAAAAGTATGGTCATTGTATTGTCCCAATGAAGTCAAGACAAAGAGTTTTAACATAAGAATGCATCAATAAATGAGTATATGGAATGAACCAGACTGAGGGGAATGAACAAGAAGAGGGGGAATACTCTGCGTGGCTGTAAATACTATTAAAGCTTCAATGTAATAATAAAAATCCTAATCTAGAAAATCCATTCTAAGAACATACAAAAGACATAGCAAATAGAGGCACTCGGCGGAAAAACCATGGTGCCATCACGCTCATTTCTGAGAAAACACACTGAGGAACCGAGAGTGGGGAAGGCAATATAGCTGAAGTGGAACTAAACGACAATGTTTCTAATGATTGGATACAATTTGCAAGTCTGTCTGTGCAGCTTTGAATGTGATCCAATTAAGTTTATACCACTTACAATGAAGGCACATGCTATTATTAGATGGAGACATCAGAATTAGTGTAACTATAACAACATGTATGGAATTTCTTCAAATAATTATTGTTTTGGAATTTTCTAAATTGCAATTCAAACACTTTCAAAGATATCCAAGTGCAGGTGTGTCTAATTCTATTTCATGCGTGCCTTAAATACACATTTTAAGTTCAGCTATGTATTCATATGCAGCCATAACAGCAATTCTATACGTATTTGTAATTTGAACTTCTACACTAACGTTGAATTCACTTATTTAACAAAGGCAATGTTGTTATAGTCTCCGAAGTGTCAATATTAATGTTTAAATATCTAAATTTGTTGCAAAACACAGGCATTAGGAAAATGAAATGAGCTATTTAATTGGCAATGTAATTTCAGCTGGGCTGCAGTGCTAGAAGCACTTTAATACACATTATTTTCATCAACACCTGTTATACTCTATAATTTAAGCGTGTGTACTGAATGGCATTTTAAACCATTGCATTTATAGCTGCAAGCCAAAAGTGTTATCAGTCATTCTAAACACTGAATATCGTGGGGGAAAGAAACCTCAAATCTTACAGGCTCACCAGTCAAAATACAATTTTTAGCCCTAAAACTACTATCCCCATGCAGCACTGAGACCAAAAAAATTGCAAGAAAGTTCTGCTGGGAAAAACACTCCATATATTGTGATTGCTATAAATGAATAAACAACTCCCCAGGTCGACTTGTAGAGCAAGCCCAATGCACCTTAATCTCCCACAAAAGGTATTAAAAACTACTCAAATTTACTTTGTTGAAATAGGAGTGCTGGAGAAGTTGCTAGGAATTCCAAAGTGCATTGGTGTTAGAGGTTGCTTAAAGCCAAAGCTATACCTGTGCAAATCGTGCTGGGAGCTAAATGTATGACAGACATCATAGACGTAGGCTAGTCGGGGTGACTGCAGGATTTGCACAGTACAGTACATTATCTCTGAACTGAGATAGGCCAGAAATGGCAATAAATCGCAAAATCAGAGCCAAAGCTATTCTATGCGTATGATTTTTGGTCGGGCTTAGACTGGCAGCTGTCTTCACAAATCAATGTGCGGCCTGCTTGACACGGTGGGTGTGGCACTTCATGCAGAGGATTCTACCGTCCAATGGGTAGCAGCCATCAGCATCTGCCTCTATAGACAGGGGGCGTGCACAGTCCTGTGATTGGGCGAATAGATAGAGCACACAGAAACGTCCCCCACATTAGCAACACACAGAAATAACTGGAGAAAAAAAAAATCATATGTTTAAATTAACATGCCCATGCTAACAGTATGGAGCATTTAACTGTGGAAAACCGGGTGATTATTCACCAAAATTGAAAACAACATTGGTGGCTATAGCAAGAGGGAGTTATTACCTCACATCTGTAGCATTTCAGGTGGAAGTTCTTGTCAAGAGCCACTACCCGGACAGTCTCCTCGCTGCCGGGATCAGGCACAATGGGCTCCTTACAGCTCACGCAGACCGGCGAGAAGCGACTGAGCGACAGGCAGAGAAGAGGAGTCACCTTAAAATAGTATAGTGCAATGTTTGCCAACTTTTGTCTTAGGGGGCCGCAGACCGCCCATGTTCTTGCTCCTTCCTGGCTCTTGGAACAAAAACGTTTGGGAGCACTGTTAGCTTGTCGGACCATAGCGACCGCAGAGGAGCGGACGATGCGGTTGGCGGGCTCGCTCACCGGTGGTAGTCAGAAACGCAGTAGGGCTGGCTGTCGTCATCAGTGATGAAAGGCGCCCCCTCCAGGCTGCAGTCGCAAGTACTGCAGCGGAAGCAATGTGCGTGGAAACTCTGGCCGACAGCCTTGAGCACGCGGTCAGTGACGTGCTCGCCGCAGCGCGCGCACACGGGCAGGGAGTTCTGCAGGAACCGGGGAGCAGCATGAGCCCGGGGTGTAGCCAGAAAGGAGCGTGTCGAAAGGCTGCAGGAAGCCTCAGTGTCACACCCACTAAGCAGCAACACAACCAGCATGTACACTCATCCAGCACTGCAACACCAACCACCCAATCTTGCGAGGATTTCGGCTATGAACACCCATCCACTGCAAACCCAGTGGCAGTAGACTTATACATACCCTTAATAAAAAGAAACAGGAATAGAGACGCTGTCAGATTTGTGCAAAACTCACCACAAAGCAGTCCTCGCACTGTGGATGTCCATCTCTGTCATAGAACTGCAAGCCCTGCAGGGGTCGCTGGCAGGTCACGCAGCAGAAGCAGTCGGAGTGAAAGAGCTTGTCCATGGCTCGCACGGCGGGCTGGGAGCGGGAGAGGGCCTGCCTACACTTCCCACACACCTCTGGGAGAAACGCAGAATAGCCCAGAATACAGGGTTATGCTAAATGCTAATGCTGAATACAGGACATCCACACAGGGTTATGCTTAACTTTGAAAGGTACGAATACCTCTGAAACAGTAATAAAATACCTGTAGTGAAGTGAAAGTATCTTGTAAAACATCCTGGGATATTAATGCTGGGGAAATTAACTGGTAATTTTGGGCTTCATTACTTAATTTTTTCCCATTTGTAAAAATATGATCAAAATCCATTCCACCACCCAGTGTCACGCCCCATTAACCTGACTGTGTAAAATGTGGTGTTCTTTTATAAATCCAGCCTTAATTCAAATATACATGGAGAATTTCCGTCATGCAATTAATAAATGCTAGCAGGCTGGTATTTTTCATTCTGCAATACATAAACTAGTAAAGCCCTTGCAAGGCCCCCCTCCCCTCGCCCCCCCCGGCCTCCACACCAAATCTATGCCTTCCAAAATGACATTTAGCTGTTGTGAGTAAAGCTCAAACTAATGACATATCCAACTCATTATGATGTCACTAATTGCTCAACAGTTCCTTCTTAAAAATTCATTGCAAAATAGAAAGCATTTGTCGAGGTCAAGTCTCCTATTAAAGTTACCTGGCTACAAGACACAAAACAATGATATCTTACCAAGATCCTTCAGGGACAGAACCCACATTCACTCAAGCTGTTTCAGCATGGCATTTGCTCAACAGTAAATATTGTGAGTGCTAAAGAAGAGAATATTAAATACCCAATACAATCATTTCTCCTTGCTTTGGCACTGTCCATAGGGATATACTGCAATTTGTCTAAAACATTCACAGTCTACAACTCTAATAATTAATATTTTGCTGCTTCAACAAATATGGAGTGTACTTAGCTAATTTATGGTCGCTACCTTCTGAATCTATTTAGTGTCTGCACTTTTGTGTGTGTTTTTTTTTTTTTTTTTAAGTAGACATTTTGGAAGCTTTGCCACGGGAGTAGTGTCCTTATAATTAATTTGAAGTAGGCCGTCTCTTTCACTGGCATAATTTTTAAAATTTCTACATTTGAGACAGTAGTAGGTTTGAGTTGCCCACTGTAATAATAAAATAGGAGTTAAGCTCAGGTTTGAGCTGTATGTTCCTGCTCAGCATGACAGCAGGAAATTGGCAGTCCCATCCAAGTAGGTATATTGCATTCTAATCAGTGGATAAACGTAAACAGACTACACAGACAACTGAGACCACTGTTGACGGTTTTCACACCCTCTCACAAAATATGACAGATTTCCACAGGATCCCCACATTCCTGACGACCAATCCCATTTCATGCCACTATCTCATACCCTAAACTTTTCTTGAGTAGCTCATTTTAATTTCATTCTCACATCATTGCAGAGCTGGGGCTTGTACCTCTATTTTTTAATACACCAATAGCCAGAATCTCAATTTTAAGCATTCTGAAAACAATGCACTCCTCCTTGGAACAAGTACAGACTTCAACCGGTTCAAATACTTTGAATACCCCACGGGGGGCATAAAATACTTATACTTCACATATTTTGAATTACAGTGGGCCGAAGCTTTATTACACGGTGCCACAGATTATGGCGCCTACCTGTGGGAGGTGAGGTGATGACGGGGGCGTGTGCGTCCATGTTCTTAATGAAGTCCTGAGTCATTTTCTCTAGCTCCTCCACTTCTCTCATGGAAAGGGGCATTCCCAAACCAGAACCAGAACCAGAACTGGGGGGCTGGGCAGGCTACGACACGACAAAACAGCGGGAAACAGACAGATGGGAACATGAGCAGGTAAAGATTTGGGCAGCGCTAACTTGTAGCCAAAGCACATTTGAGCAGCAGGGAGACAGCAGACTGGCCCATCAGGCCCCGTCTCACATTATTACACCATTTTAAAATGCCAGACAGCAAAAATAAATTTAAGAACCATTGCTGTCAAAGGTAACACATTAGTGTTAGCGCTAATTTTAAAGTGACAACGTGTTATTTCTGTGATGGCATTAACTTTAACTGTGTTTATTTATCTCCAATGGGAGAGTAGTGCGAGCAGTGATTTTTCATTTCAGTGAATTTCATCTCTATACTCAATATTGAGACCACATAATCTTTTTTTGATGATAACAAAACCTTATATGCGATTAATTGCCAAAGTGTGCAATTAATTTTGATTAAGAAACTGATATTTTGACAGCCTTATTAACAGTTTGCTAACCCTAACAGCATCATTGACACATTTTCCCTCCCCCCACATCAAATAGCTGTGCTGGCACTGCAGGGGATAGATGTACTTCTAGGGGCGTCGACAGTGTGCTAAATCCGTGCTCCTCAGGAGTTGGTGCTCCAGGTGCCCCGGGGCCCCTAATGGCTTGACCGCATCTGCAGCTCACCTTGGAGGCTGGAGGCCCTGCAGGTTGGACGCGTGGAGGAGATGCTGAAGAAACTGGTTTAGGCTGTGATGCCATAGTGGGGGCGCTCACGGCTTCCTGACTAGCAGCTGGGGAGGTCTTCGAGTGGTTGACAACTGGCGAAACGTCCCGCTTGGGTACATTTTGATTAACAGGCGGAGGAGGGAATGAATGGGATTGGGCAGGTTTCGCAGCAAAGGAGGGTGTGATAGTATTTGGGGCTTTTGTGACGGCAGAGGGAGCAGTGACACTTCCCTTGGAGCCGAAAGCTGGGCTCTTGTTGTTGGACGTGCCTTGACTGGTGGAAAAGCCTGTCTTGGGGGCCACCGTTGGAGTCTTATTGGCTGGTGGAGGCTGACTATGGGTTGGGGCAGGACCCTGATTGGCTTGTCTGTTTGTTGTCCTGGCTTTGAGCTCTTCGGCCCATGGGGCCGGGGGTGGGCGGTCCTGAAGCTCAGGGGGAGGCAGGAAGGAAAGTGGTTTTGGGGCAGTGGCCGGTGGGCCAGATGGTTTGGGTGCAGATGCTAGTGGAGCTTGAGAAGGTAACTGTGAAGGGAAAAGGTAGAAAATGTATTATCTCACAATATTTATTTCGTATTCCTTAACAGTAGAAAAGACCTAATCATTACCTTGGGGTTAAAAGGCCGTCTGGTTTCCATCTCAGACAACAGATCAGTTAGGGAATCCAGCTGCCTGTCAAAGCTAGTCTGCTTCTCCATGAGCCTCTGTGAAATCATGACAAAGAAGAGCAGAGAGTAGGGACACAGGAAAGAGATGTGCGTTTATTTAACGAGCTATATATACACTCCCTAAAGATGAGCAACTAATTAAAGAGCAAATTAAATTAACACAAGCAAAAGCTACAACAAAGTGAACATTGACATACTGGCGACAAACAGATTACAGAGACCTGCAACAGCATCTTGTCCAAACTCACCTGAGAGTTATTATTGTTACTGCTGGAAGGAGGTGGCGGGGGAGGCGGAGGAGGCGGAGGGGGAGGAGGAGGAGGGGTATACGTTTGTGAGGAGATGTCCTCAGGTGCTGATGGAATAGGAAACTCTTCTGGAGGCGGAGAGGGAGGAGCAGGGAAGGCAGGGGGAGGGGCCTCATAAGCAGGGGGTGTGATTTGACATTCAGGGGGCGGGACTGGTAGCTCAGCATCATCCAATGGGGGAGGAGGGGGTGGGAAGTCTGGCAGAAGAGGGAAGGAACCACCATTAACTATAAATCTTTTCTTCAAACACTAACTTTCAATAATCATCACAATGACTTCCAGCTCCAAAAGGAATTCTTTACCAGAACCATAACATACTACAATACCCATGGTTTTATTCACGTTTGAACTTGGCTTTTTATTTATGTCAGACATTGCAGTGAGATTTTGAAGGTCTCTCTCAAAATTTGAACTTCATGTCCTTGAGTTGAAGCAACCAGAGACAAAGCAAAAGGAAATTACCATCACAGACAGGAGGAGGTGGCGGCGGAAGCTCTCCCACACGACCAATAACGGCTGTGCTGGCAGGTGTTAGGTTAGCGGTCGCGGGTTGTGGTTGGCTAGTCTGACTTTTGGGCCGAGGCGGAGCCACAGAAGCAAACTTTTTTGGTTGGTTATAAAAGGAAGGAGTGGTAACTTTGAAGGTGATGGAAGAAGTCGCCACAAATGGCTTGCTGTCACTGGAGTCAGCCATTTTCTTAATCTGGGAAAAAAAGACAAAGACAGGGTGAATCAGTGCTGATAGGTCAAGTGACAAACCTTAATCTCACTCAGGAGTCAGGCCTACAACTTTGTGATGGGAGAACAAATGGCCCTAGTCAAGGTGGAGCAAGATCCATAGTGTTTATGTCTATGTATGCGTACATAACTCCTTACAATCTAGCAGACTAAACTGTTGAAGTTTCTGTCTTGTGGTAAAGTATTTTGCCATTTGTAGCAGACCCATTAGGCCTATATAGGAATTCTTGCTCTGCAATATCCCCTCTTACTCTCCTATGAGAATGCAAAGTTATCAGGCACCCTGGAGCTGTTTTCAGAGGTTAGGTTCTCAATCAAGAGTCCAACAGTGGTAAGATCACTCTGCCAGGTAGGGGACCTGAATTGGCAACCTTCTGATCACAGGCAGGCCTAACCCACTGCTCCACACCAACTCCATGCACACCACAGTACCTAAATGCCTTGTCGTCTAAGCAATGCTTTTAACTATAATGTTACGAAAAAAATTGCACAACCCAACCAATTTCACAACACAGCTTAATGAACAAGATGAATCAGGTGTTGATGCCATTCCTTATCAGAAACCACAGAAAGCAAACAAAAGGTCTACCATTATTGCCAGCAGCTAAAATGTCAGAAAATATCGCAAACACTTCATCTGTAAAACCTTTTTTGGTAAATGGTACTACGCAGCATACCACCTATCTTGCCAATAAACAAGCAAACATCTGCTCTTTGAGCTATTTATAGTATCACTAATAGCTTCCCATCTCAAAGAGCTGCTCCTGCTCGTACCAGACAAGAGCATATAGTACCTGAGATGTCCGTGAACAGCATTCCTTCGACAGCACAGGAATTCTACAAGCCTAGTGAGACATACCAGGAATTTGGATTGTCTCAGACAGCACTCTTCCCATCTGTGCTCCAAGTCGTGCACTGCTAGTGGATGTGTTCCAGCAAGTAACTGGTTTTTGTTGACACCCTCTGGCTTGGCTCAGAGCAGTATGTCCCAGGAGTCCAGCATTCCGCACAAACACAGGAGGCTGTCCCAGCACCGGACTCCAGATTACGGTGACTTTAGTGTGCATCGCAAGGCAGTGGTATTCACTGCTACTTACTCAAGATCAACTACAGCAGCAAAACAAACACACTATATAACCTTTGGCTGCCATAAGCATGTTGTAAAGGATCCATCCATTACAACACCAGATCACTCCATTTATGAAGCCTACAAAATGATACGAATAAAATTAGTTTTTAAGCCAACTCATTACGCTATGGGTAGCAGAAATTTCCAGTAATGTGGTTTAGAAGTCCTCTGTTGGAAAATCTAGAGTTCCTTTTCTATCTAACATCAATACAACTTACGAACAATGCATGGTTTGGACAATACAGCAATGCAACACTGTCTGAAAGGGGATGTTTAGTGTCTAATTGGAGTTCTGCTATTCCTCCTGGCATCAGCTCATGTTTCCACTTCAGGCCCCCGAAAGGACATCTGCTCATCCCTTTGCATAAGATTGTAAGAACTGCTTCAGTAAATGCATAAGTGACACAAACGGGGAGTTCGATTTTAAGTTAGTAAATTAACAAAAAGCGGCAGGTAGGACTCAATATCTTTTATAGCTGATACGGAACAGAAGATCACACAAGAAGGAAGTTTAAAACGTTAAAAAGCAGAAACGCTTTTCCATGGGTAGAGTCAGCATCTTCCAGCTGTCAGGTATACTAAACATTTAAGTCAAAACAACGGCATTAGTGAATGATAATCCCTAACCATAAACGAATCAAACCACTAAACCCAACAAGAAACCAAACCTGGTATGAGCCTTAACCCCACAGCCAATAAGCCTATACGGCATGACGTGAGGCTATAGTGGTTCCTTTAGTAACTAGTAAATAAATATGTATAATACGACGTTTTGAAATCTAACGATCGCCGTGTGTTTCCGAGACCATTGTTTACCCTGCTTGGTCCACAATCAGGCCTTTGAAATTCCTTCAGTCCGTCGGCATTTACAATCCTGCTGAAGGGGGGCAGCTGGTGTAATTTACCAGTAAAAAGAGAAAATTGGATCTGGTGGATTTAGCTATATGCATTTAAGGTTTTCTGCGACATCTACGCAGAGGATGGTCGATCGTCATCATCACTTCTCTAGGGAAATCCGTTCCCCTCATTTTGAGCGTCTGGTGCATTAATTCACAACACAAAACACTGCGAAGGAAAACGCGTGCGTGCAAAGACAAGCTGCTGTGCTTCATTTCAGTGTACGTAGCAGCTTTTTTTTTTTGCAAACGTTGACTTTAATTCAATACAGATCGTTAGTATGCCCTGTTTTATAAGCGATCCACGCCGCGTCAGCATTCAAACCCCCATCTACATCTGCGCGATTGTAAAGCACAATACTGCCAATATAAGCTAGGCGAACCCCCAGCTGTGTTCTAATAACGGGGTGACGCCTTTCCAATGTGACTGTCCGTGTACATACATAATTTATTTAAATGTTTGCGAAAAATGGATATTGCATCGACCAGGGCGTCGTCCTTACAGATGCGGTAATGACGAAGCAGCGTAACTAACATAACCTCTGCATTACTCTAAGACATTACAGTAAAAGCGAAGCACTTACCGTAACCCAAGCTGCCAGATCCCCCGTCAAAAATGTCGCGATCCGTTGATTTCCGTATCTCCCCCCTTTCTCTTTCTCCTCCAACCCGCCTTTTCTTCTTCAACATACAACCAGTGTTATAACGTGCTATCGCACTTTTCGTCCCGAGGTCCTTTAGTCAGTTCCACCAAAATAGCGTTCGCAAAACTTTTTTGTTTGTTTAAAGTGACCGACTTCCTGTCAGTGATAATACATTTCCGTGTCCACTCCGATGCACGACTCTTGTGTGTTGGTAGTGTTGACGCACCTCCGCTTTTTAACCTGTCTGGACCTATGTCTTGACCAAATTTTGCTGTCTACTATAAATCAAGAGCTTAAAATAATCGCATACCAAAACAAATTGTCTGTAAGACAATGTTTTTGACAGTCCATGAAATACACTGCCGGTCATTAAATTCAAATGTCCAAAACTATATTAAAGTTTAATGGGGAAAAACAAGAATGTGTATTACAAACGACTTTTGATGTTCAAAGTAGAAACCTCTTCCAAATAGACGAAATTCGTCATGACAAATAACTTACCTGCTCTTAGCTTCTGTCACAAAGTGAATATAAGTGACACTCTCACTGTGTCAGCTCCTACGATGGTGCACCAGTGCCTTGTACAGCAACACAGTGTATGTATATGGTGCTAACTTTTGTCTCAAACCTTTTAAGTGCCTGTACAACCTTTTCACCCTCCCCCGTTTTTCTGAAAAAGGAATGACACAATCGTCCCAAACAAGTTTCCTCTCGTTTGACTTTTGCTCAGGAGTGGTGTATTGCTGAGCATAGATCTCTCTCTTTCTCTTTCCTTCTAACCCCCCCCCCCTCCTAGGATAGTCAGTCCATAAACTTTGTGCCCCCCCTCCTCTATCCCCACCTCCCTGTTTCTGCATCTCTCTCGCTCTCTCTCTCACTCTCCCTGGATTCTTGAAACATTCTTCATTCTATGACATCAGCCTTCTGCTTGTGTTTCCTTGTAAGGTCAGGAGGAGGGAGAGACAGACACACACACACAAAGAGAGAGAGAGAGAGAGAGAGAGAGAGAGAGAGAGAGAGAGAATGAACAACTGAGGGCAGGAATGATAAGGGGGGAAGGCGGGTGATTAAATACAGTTAGGAGTGAGAGCACATATACCAAATGACTACAACTACCACTAACTTCTATAGCATATTTTTATTATAAAAATACTGTATATTTAGTATATTATTCAAACTTCAAAATTTAAGTCACCAAATTTCACCAAACTGACACTTCATATAGGGTAGAGTTTTAAAAGTTGAAGTACAATACGGTAAAGTCATCTTGGCTGCAAAAACACATTACCATCCACTGAATTAAGCTCAGTTTATTTTTTATAGTCTCTTTCATGACACTGTTGCCCAAAAAAACGGGGAGACATCAGTATGGACCTGTTGACATTTTTGGCTCTTGGCCTCTTGTAGTTACCCTACGACAGGGGTACTCTAGAGAGCCAGAGCTCTGCACATTTTTGGGTTTCCCCTCATTTAACACACCAGATTCAATTACCCCACAGCTCTTGAGCTGAATCATTTATGGCGGAACAGGGAAAGAACTAAGCTACACAGGGCTCCGGCCCTCCAGGACTGGAGTTGGGCTCCCCTGTACTGTGAGTTCTGGCCACTTTCAGTAGTAATTATATCAGCCTGAATCGATCAACCTGAATCCAGTGGCCTGAATTCGAAGGATGTGATGCTGCACGAGTCACAGAGAAGGGATGTCATTCTGCCATATGCTCATTACAATGCTCCCTTTTCTGGAATGTGCTTTACATAGGAGTGTCAGATCATCCTGACCTTCAAATCCTATGAGCTTTTGATTTTGGTTCTATTACCTGACTATTTCCCAGCAAAGTTTTACCGATTATGCAATTTCATCACGGAGGATGCAGATCAGGAGGGACACCGGTCTGCAAGAGAAGCCCCTCCCCAGCATGAAGTAGGGGACATAATGGAGGTCTGGTCTGTAAATGGAGATCACTGTATCTCCCTGAGCTGTTTGCCCAGTGGGTGGATATATTGACTTCAGAGTCTTCCTTGAGCAGGATGGATAAATCCTGGGCCAGCCTTGGGGTGCTGTTCGACAACGGGAGTCATTTTGGTGTCAGTGCCAGTGGAGCTGGATGCCTGCCAGGCGCACTGTGAGCAGATCCTCTTCTTATTTACCACTGTGAGTGACTCACTGTCCGCTCATAACTTGCTCCAAAGTTAATGCTCAGATTCCAGACTATATCTGATTCACCAGGTTTATATACATGCAGCATCTGATTAATGTACAAGTACCTGTAATATAACACACACACAAGCAGACATTCAGGATATGACACAATCATTCTCGCCATGGACTTCCCCTGTGGAGCCGATCCAGTCTTTTGAAAGCTATCTCCAATAAAAAGGCAATTAACATTGCAGCTCGTAGGACTGACCTCAGCTGTAAATGTATGAATTGTCCAGCAGATGTCAGTATATTGTGTAAACCCATACACTGTCAAGCCCATGGGGAAAATTCCTGGACTAACAAAACACGGAGTTGCAGAGCTGGACAGATAAAAAAAGATTTCTGATACTGATCAAGATGCAGAAGAGATAGTCACGGTCAGATCTGGGAACCAGCTGATTGTTCAAGAATTTACAGAGGAATGTAAACAGACGGAACATAGACCAACATAAACTTAGAGGAAGCGATTGACAATGACAGAGAAACAAGAAATTAGTTTTGGTTAGAGGGAGGAATATTTCCAATTAGAGAACAAACCACAGACCACCCAAGCTACAGTGCAGTCTAAAAGCTCTAAAAGCCAGATTATTCTCTAGCCCTTCCTTCATTGAGTCTGTCTAGTCAGTGTCCATGCTCTGCAAAGCCCGACCATCCCCATGCTAAATGTGTGGCTACCAGCCAGGGTGTGAGCAGACTGCCAAAGTCTACAGGACAACATGAAGTGTAATATAATCCATGCTTATGTAAGTGTAGCACAGCAATCACAGGGTAAACCCAGACACTTCCCCAGTAACAGCACCTTTCCGTCCTCCTTTCTGCATGAGCAGGAGCTATAGAAGTAGTAGCAGCATCAGTGCTGGGAAAAAACAACTTGACTTCTCAAGGGAGGCTATATCCCTCAGGACAGCAAGGCTTGTGTGTGCATGTGTAACTAGGGGCAAAATGATCAGACAGATCCTGTCAAAAAAAGCCCTGTCCAAACAGGCGATCAAAAAGCCATCTACTGGGACGAAGCTGCAACCAATTAGAGGGAATGAAGAAAAGAGGCCATGCTGTGGATAATATAAGTGAAAGATCTGGCCAGAGGAAGGATAAAGAAACATCATTAATATCGCTAACCTGCTGAGGAATGAAGGACAGACAGACATCCCACAGGGAGCACTGTGACAGTCATTTATGAAAAGTCCTCTTTAACAAGGCATGGTTCTGAATTCCAACCACCTAATTTGGGAATTACCTTTCCCAAAACATGAAAGGGCAAAGAATTGGTGAATCTGACTTCCCAGGAGTCATCCACCCCAGTGGAAGCTGTAGCTGCAATCATCCAAACCACTGTTCTTCTACACTCTGTGAAACAACTTGGTTTTTGATGAGGTAACTTATTTTCTGTCATTCTGCTGTGCAATGCCAGGGGGCGCCGAACTCTCTCCAGCGCCAGCCGATTAAACACACTGGGGGACAGGCAGTCTTAGATTCATGCTGGGTCACATGTAATCAAATATCCTCTGGTGACTCTCTGATGGGCTACCTTACCCCCCCTTCTGGTGTGGAGGAACAGATTGCAGTGTCAGATTAATTTTCCTGCTGGACATGGGCTGGGTATCACTATTTATTATCCCTGTGTGATTGTGCTGTAATATTCATCTCTGTCAGCTGGAGTGTAAACAACATGCTATGTGCAGTACTTTAGGTGGATATAAAGCAATTTTCACTTCGTGTACGTAACCCCCCCCCGGCTCAATCATGACTTCTGTACAGTTCAGGTCCTTTCTCAATTTTCTAATCCTTCTTCTTCCACCTCTTTCCACCCTTCCCCCTTCACCCCTCCCTCCTCTGTTTCCCTCTCTCTTTGAATACTAATTTGTGCCACTGCCTCACCTCTCCTTAACAGGATTCAAAGCACCTATCTGTCCCTCTTCACCTTCCACCCCCTGCCTCCCTCTCTCCTTTTCTTTCCATCTGTCCCTCCTTCTCCTCCATCTCAATGTGTGTGATCACCTCCCTCCCACTTCCTCCCTGCATCAATTGGTGGGGGAAACACAGAGAAGCAGCACATGTAAATACACAGCTAGCCACCAGTCCCATTGGAAGACGCCACATGCTGACATCACCAACCTCATGTGCACAATGCACAGAGCAGCAAAGATCAGGACTTGCTCTTCCTTCTATTCGAGGTGTATCTGGGGGTCAGTGGAGGTGATGAGAGTTATAGGGAGGGATTAAAAGAAAAGGGGGCAAGCGATATCGCTGTGGCACTTTGTGATTTTTCAGAAGCGTATCGCTGTCTTGTCTCCTGCGTGTGTGTGCCGTTCATGAGCAAGAGAGGGAGTGAGGGAGAAGAGAGAGAGAGAGAGAGAGAGAGAGAGTGCGAAAGGTGGGAAACAGCTGTACTGCATTGTGAAGCAGAGCGAGCCTCACACAGGGAGCTAAACCGAAAACACCCCCCCCATTTTATGCCAGGTTTACAATGGTATGGCAGTGAGGGCATATCTATGCTGGCAACAATAATGAAATGACACGTTTCAAATGGTAACCTATCTGCTTATGGCATTTATTGGCACATTAAAAGTATGGCCTCTGTTGACTTTTAACCTTATTAAACACAAAGGTTATAAGTGAATTATGGTTTCAGGAAGTATCTTGTGTACATTATTCTGATTATAGTAAATTTTTAATTTACAGCAATGAAACTTGAGGTCATGGATCATTATAACTGCAGAAGCCATAATATTAAGAATAATACATGATATATGTTTTATAATGTACCTATCTCTTTTTCCTTCTATTCTCGTTTCTATACTGACTCACTGGCAGACTGGATGTTACGATTCATCGATACTGCGCTGGGAGAGAGAGGGGGAGAGGGAGAGAGAGCGAAAGGGAGATGGAGCGAGAGGAGAGAGAGAGGCAAAAGGAGAGAGAGGCGCATACGACGCGAGAGAGGAAAAGAAAGGGAGAGAGAACTAGAGAGAGAATGTATGGTGAAAAGGTAGAGCTTCCTTGCTTATTGTCAGGGCCTCTGTAAAAAAAACATGGGATGTATCGGCTCCAGGACACTCAGTAAGATTTTCCATTTGTTATTTGCCCAGCGGAGACGGGTAGGGGGGACTGGGGCCGATGGTGGTGGGAGTGTGGGTCGTGGGTGGCTGCCTACCTCTCGGTTAACGATGCAAATCCTCATACGCTTCGTGGAACGAGCTTTGGGGCGTTCCGCATGGCACGGGCACTCCGGAGCGTAACGCGGGCTACGGCACTGGAAAGCCGGCGGGCCCGAGCATCGTGCGCTATTAAACCGATGTATGTGTACACCGGAGAGTATATGGGGGAGAGGGAGGGATGGGAGGATGGATGGATAGATGGAGCGGCGAGACTGCAACGCTGCTACCGGGAAGCGACTGCAGGCTAAGAGAGACGGGAGGAAGAAGGAACGGGAGAAACGGGAGTGTTCAGTCCATTGTTGAAGAACAATATTTACGCGGCGTAGCGTTGCATGTATAAACAGAGGTGGGGGCAGACGGAGAGGTGGAGCGGGGAGACATGCTGAATTTCATTGCTGGGAGAGGAGGACTGGAGCGAGGGGGAGAGAAGGAGAGGCAGTACGTGAGGAAACGGCTGTGTGTGATCGCGTGTAGTATTTAGGTTAAAAGCGTCCCTGATTCTACCCATGTTTGTCACATTGGAGTAAATCGATGTCAAGGTGTCCGCGGAGTCAATGGGAGTAAAACGGTATTTTCCCGGAAAGAGATGTTTGTATGTGCAGCGTTCCTGACATCTATGTAACGTATAATGCATAGGTCATAAGCGAATCATTAAGAGAGACCCCACAGCTATTTAGATGAAATTCGAATCATCGCTGAAAGTCATCTTTAAATCATGTTGAGGGCCATTTGTACAAATGCAATGTATGCTTGGTAAATATAGCGAAATGGGAAATGTTTGTCTACTAGGCAATGCATATCTGAGATAACAGTAATATATCTACAACGTGTATCTACATTATATATGCCAGAAACTGGGAGAAATCACTTTTATACATAGGGAAAATTCACGCTAAGGCCGAAATAAATGTTTGTTTCAAATGCATGTGGTTTTGTGCATTTTTCGCTGATATTAAATACCGTGAACATATTCCTGATTTTTTTTCAGACGATTCTCCACTAATATACGCCAATATGGGTATATATATATACAACACAATAAATAACAATATATGATATATAATAATATATAATGTAGTTTTATAATAATTTCTGTCTTTGCAGATGAGAACACAATTAAGGAAACTGAAAAATTGAGATAAATTATACTTGGCATGTTTACATAGGCTATTGAAAACCGTTATACGAACTAAGGAATACAACATACAGGGTCACGTGCTTAATTCTTGCATTATCATCATAATTAAGTACATCCTAGTACTTAATTATGCAGGCATTAATACTCAATATTCCATTGATAAATCACGAAAGGATTTAATACTGTATTCCCGAAATGCGCACAAAAAACTAAATGAATGAAGCGTTAACTATATAAGATTAAGTTTGACTGTCACTGAGCATAATTTGGAATTCAAAGTTAATTAACATGAATGAGGTGATCCATAGCCCCGCGGTGTGTTATTTCAAACAGTACCGAGACAATGGAGTATTTCGAGGGATACCCATGCTTGGAAACGAGTGTGGTGGATCTGACTCGCGTTAATGTTAACATATTAGGCATTATCTCCTACGCAAACTTCAGAGTTCAGTTACCTGGGCTTAGATACTTTGACAATGTACTAATAACGGAGCTCATAACACCATCCGTTATTGATCGCAAACTACCGCAGACAGGGATCATTTATAAACATCAGCCCCCTTAAAACTGTGCGCCATGCAGCATTTCCCTGATACGGCCAAATCGCTTCTTCGTCAGGCTGCACCAGCCTTATGGTGCCGGCGGTGGGGAGATGCTGAAATGGCTAAATCGCATTCACTATTACCGAGAGGCTACTTTGGAAGGCGATCAAAGGCTCCTAATGTTGCTCTAAAACGCTGGATTTGAGTGCATCGCCATGTGAGATCGCAGTGAAAGTCTCCCATCCGAGCAGATAGCCCAGTATTTCGCGTGACCATATTACCTTCTGGAATGCATTGTTTACAGATATTCAGATATTTCCATTTCTGCCGACTGTCATTTTGTTGTAAACGTGCAATGCATCCAATGCAAATATTTGCAGATATTGCCAAATATTTAATGTGGCGTGATACATAAGGCTGAGGGGTAAAAACTGAATGATCATGGGTGTTATTTATTTATTTATTTTAGTTGTACACACATTTCCATGTTCATTTACGCCGTCGTATTTCTTGCCGTCTGTGTTTGTATACACATCTCAGCTGTCCTGTTCCGTTTGACTGTCTTTATGATATTGCCTTACCGAGGGATTCCCTGATATCGATTTGATTAAAACTGCTGACTGACACACACACATCGCAACGGTACTGCGTCTTTCAACCGACACAGTGACACGTTCACCCACTGATTCAATCACCAAATGACTGATATCCGAACAGTGCAGTAGTACCAGAGCTGATTGATGCATTGATTTACTGACACTCTGACACATAGGTGCACAAACACATAGCAGGTGACTGAATAATGCCCTGACCATGGGGAAGGAGTAGAGGATATAGGACTGGGGTGGGGGGCAATTATCAGTGACACAAACCTGTGACTCAGACACAGGGAACAAACGCGTGGGTGGTGAAATTATAATAATATGCAGTGCTATGCAACTGGAGAGTTTCATTGGAGCCACTGCTGCTGGGAACATAGATATTAGTGCATTGTCAAGGCCAGATTGTAATCGAAATTGATGTCATTGATGAAATGTTACCACAAGGAACGCAGGCACTAAGCAGGTTTAGACTCAGTTTATTCATCATCTCCTAAAAGCATTCGAATGAGCCCAGAGTCACACTAATGACACTCTTGAGCGAGTCTGTGTCGAGCACAGCAGTTCCGTGGAGTGTTTCTTAGGGGCTGTGTGAGAGTTTGTGTGTTTGCTGAAGGTTCTTCCAGGAGGTGGTTCTGTCCACGCCTCATGGGGGTGGGGCTACGGGCGGCCCCTGGGGGCTGCTCGCCTGCACCCATCTCCCAGATCTCTTGCTATCAACAATCCACTGCGAACAAGGGTCATTTTTAATCCATAAACATCAGTGTCTGAAACCTTGTGCCAAGAAATGTTTTACTGCGGCGGCCAAATAGCTCTGGCCTGAGCGCGCCGCCCGCCGCCCGCCGCCCGCCGCCCGCCGCCCGCCGCCCGCCGCCATCGTCAGCAGCTCCCTGTAGCGCTGCCCAGCCTCTCCCAACGCCCGGCCCTCATGAGTCAGGTCTCCACTTCCTTCCAGCCTATCACTGATGTGATGTTTGGAGAGAGCGGTGGGGGCAGCAGGGGGAGGAGCCCAGTGACCCCTGTCCCCCCCACCACCTTCTTCCGGCCCGTGGCGAGTGTCAACACCCTGCCCGGATGCGGCGGCCAGACCTACCTGGTGTGTCGGCGGGCCGGCATCCAGCAGCTCGTTTATACGTGGATCAGGCCTCATCCACCATGTCTCTGCCAGCAAGACGACCATCTCGAGCTGGACGGAGCTCTTTCCGAAAGCCCGGCACACAGACCTCCCTGAGCGCACTCTTGTTTTGCTTATTCTACACAATGCACTGGAAAAGTATAGCTGCTTTCTCGATGAACACAGAAGAGAGAATACATCCCGCCGGAGACTGAGATGCCGTGTGATCGCCTGATGCTCGCAGTCATGTAGATCCGTCTTCGGCCCATTCCCCATCCACCTCTCTGTAACTCATGCCATTTCAATAGCTGTCACTGGCAGGCAGTCATGTGACCAAGAGTGGGATTAGTTGAGATCAGGCCTTGATCGAATCACATTCTGTTTATTAATGGTGCTTGGAAGTTGTGGGTAGATTGGCGAGCCTTTTGACTGTGCTTCATTTTGCTGTCATAAACAGAACAAACGAATGTAGCAGAGAGGCATTCCAGGCTATCGATGACAGACAGACCCTTCAGGGTATCCGCTTACCAGGCCCGACTGAGCGTCGCCTTGATTTTAAACCCATGTCATTTAGTAATCTTTCTAGCTCAGCCGACTAACTCTCATCTTCAGAGACCATACACTGATTGAAAAAAAAAATTGCCCAGAGACCATACCGTACTTAAACTTAATTACCAGAAAGACCTTTATAATTAAGTTATGTTTTAATTAAGATTGGACTGAGAGGAAAAAAAATGGACTCCACTGATGAGCTCATTTGTTAAACTAAACTGTTGCTTCTGCTGCTTCCTCCCTCGTTGCTGATGCTGTGTGTGACATCAGCACAGCTGTAAACGCACTGCACCCATCTGAGGCCATTACTATTGCTGTGTGAGGACTAGCACCGAAAAAGCTCCTTCTTACTAAGAAACACCCTGATGTTTTATTGTTTGGTCACTGTAATTCCTATATAAACCTGTAAACGTGTGGCTCTTGTCCCTCTCCTTCCTGTTGCTAGCGGCGGACGGAGTTCCAGTACAGAAGGATGGGGAACAGGTAGGCCATTAATGTTTTTTACCAGTAGCTTTTATTTTCTCCTAATGAATCCGGTGTGAGTTTGAATGGAGCAGCATCCTGCCGCTGCGAGGTCTATCCCTGTGTGACGTCAGCTCTGGCTGCAATACCCCCACCCCCCACAATCACACTTTGAGAATCTTGATCCAAAATGGCCGCCAGGGAGACTCCAGCTTTACCCCAGGAAGACAGGAGTGTCTATTTATGGAAGGCAGCAGCCCACTGCTTGAGCTGCTCACACAGCCAACATACTGTGAGCAAGGGAGCTCGATCATGCATCTTGCACTGCTTCCTGGGCTGCATCAGCCAAAGCCCAGCATTGGCCATCGCCGTGACTGCCCACATCTCCACCACCCCATGCCACATGTCCCCCTGCTGCTTTGTGGTCCATCCCTTTCTATGCAGCCCCTCCCCTTCACGTGATTACACCCCTTCTTTGCAGCCGTGCCCATTCTTTGCGACCCCCCACCCCTTCTTTGTACCCTCTTCTGTGCAGGCCCACCTGTTATTAGTGACCCTGCCCCTTCTTTGCGCCTCTGTTTTATTTGGCCCCTCCCATTCGCCATGACCCCGCCCTTATTTGTGGCTCCATTCTTTCAGAGTGGCCACACCCCTTCCTTGTGACTCTGACTTTCTCAGTGTCTTTCCCCGCTCGTGGTTGGTCAGTGGCGCTCCACTTTCTACAGGCCTGGGAAGCTGAAGTCCCTGAGGGACATGACCTCATGCTGACCTGTCGAGGTGGTGCTCGTCACTGGGTCGGTGACGGCCGCCTGCCCAGCTGTGACCGGGACACAAAAGCAGTACCTGACGTCCGTTTGTGGATGAGGCCACGGCGCAAACCGTTTGGGCATGAAGCGGCCTACCTGTAGGCCTCTGTGTTTCACCTGCACCCTCCCACAGTACCTCAGGAGGCCTACGGACGACCGTCATCAGCATTACCTTCGAGCTGTCGGTTGACCTGGAAATGAGGCTAGCATGAGGTGCACTTTGCGCACCCTCTCCCTGTCCTGGCCTCTCCGTCACCTGCCCTCCCCTGCTCTGGCCTGTCTGAGACCCGCCCACTCTGTGCCCATTGGCCTTGGGCTTTAGTGCGGCCACTTTGGCGGTGATGTCGGCGGAGGCACCTGTAACAGGAAACTTGCATATGGCCACTTGGCACCATCGCCGTGTGTACTATGGACTGATCTGTCTTTCAGTCTGTCCCTCTTTCTGCTACTCTATTTTTAACTTTCCTCTTCCTCCCTTTCTTTTTCTTTCTTTCTTTCTTTCGTTCTTTCTTTCTTGCTTTCTTTCTTTCCTTCTTACCTTCTCTGTCTATGTCTTTGACCTACCTCCCCCTCCCCCCTCCTTGCTCGCATGCCTTTAAATCTTCCTCCTGCTGTTCCAATCCCTGCTGTCCTCTTCCTCCTTTCCTGTGCCCTTGCCTTTCCCTCTCTCTCCTCTTCCTCTCTCAGCATGGCCGTACCGACTTTTCATGGGAAGGAATCAATGTAAGTGTTCGTGAATATCATTCCTCCATTTATTTTCTGACTCTCACCTTAGGTAACGTACATTTTACCCGCCTCCCTTCCTGCCCTCCTATATCTCTCTTTCCTCTCTCTTTACCTCTCTGCTGCTGCCGTGCTGCTGTACCATAGTGCTTAGAACAATCTCTGTGCACTTTCTGTTTACTCTCTCACAGTCACACGTGTGTCAGACAAAAAGCCTCATTCTCAGTAAGGCCACTTCAAAGCGGACAAGGGGCAGGCTGTTCACCATCTCTATGGGAAACGTAGATATTTTCTACGTAGATCTGTTTCCGTGTCCTTCTGTCCATTTAGGATTTTATACTGTATTTAAACACCCCCTTCTCTCTCCCCCACTCACTCTTTCTGTGTTATTTTGCTCATTCCCACCATCTTATACTGACTTTTTCCTAATTACTCCTCCCGGCATCCCTGTTTCCTCTCCTCACAAATGAACCCCCTCTCCTCACCGCTGCCACCATCTCTTGTGGGGTTTGCACCCCCCCCCCCCGTTCTCTCTGCGTTTTTTTCCCCCTGTATCCATCTGTATACTCCTCGCTCCTTTCAGCTTTCTATGGAGGACACCACCTCCATCCTTCCTCGCCTGAAGCGAAACTCCAACGCCTATGGGATTGGTGCTCTGGCTAAGTCCTCTCTGACAGGTGTGTCAGGTGTGTGTCTGTCCTGTGACTGGTAAATCTACCATGTTGGCTCCGGTCCAGCAGAGCTTGGTGTCAGAGGATGGAGCCAACATGGACCCTTGTGGGTACCCTGTATCACTTCCTACCTCCATGGAAAATGCATGTCAATGACTGTTGTAGTCATTGATGGGATGAAATCAATCCTCAAAATCCAAAATAAGAAATACACTACCCACAATGCATCTTCATGTGGCTTGTTGTTAATATTGGGTGGGAAATGTAGTGTATGGTGGTTGGCTTCTGTGTAGTTGTTGTGAGGTGTAGTGGCAAATTAGTCAGTGTTACTGTATTGATTATTTATGTTATTTGTTCCTAGCTGTAGTGTTATTGTAGTATCAAGTGATCCAATATCCATAACCGCATTACCCATTTGTTCATGGTCATCAAATCCGCCGACCAAGGGGCGTATCTCAGATATATAGTCAGTTTTTAGATATATACTGACAGATACCTAAATATGAAACACAATGACTCGATTAAGATATTCCAGTTAAATAAAGGTAAAGTGCTGGGTCGAGCATGGCACTGTCAGGTGCAGTTTAATAGGTGTTATGTCAACAAGCCAAAAAGTTTCATTCATCATTGTCCATTTCTAGCCACCATGATTTAATATACAACATAATTTCTTAATGCACTTCTGGGAAGCATAGCCTTTATCATTGGATATCAGCAAACTGCTATGTCTGCACTTAAACTAACCCCATTACCCAGCACGCATCATCACACAGACTCTTCACTGCAGAAGTCTGACCAGGAGATATTTCTGAAATATTAACAGTCTTTATCTGTCTCCCTCCACCACTCTCTATCACCTTCTCTCTCTTGCTGTCTCTGTCATCTGATCGCCGGCCTCTCCCTTCTGTACCACGCCCATCTGTCCCAAAATGGCGCCTCTCAGGTGTGACGCGCTCCATGAAGGACAAAGTGACCAAGCCCACTGCCATGGCGCAGGGTCGCGTTGCCCACATGATCGAGTGGCAGAGCTGGGGCATGCAGACCATCGGGGCAGGGGGGAGCGCCGGCCGTACCCACCTGAACCGGGAGCGCGAGCGTGAGAGGAAGCTGGAGAACGACGCCTACAGTGACCTGAGTGACGGCGAGAAGGAAGCCCGCTTTGCAGCCGGTGAGCCGGCCCCCTACAACCACCAGAAATCCAGCCCCTTAGCTTTGTCTCCAGTTCGCATTGAACCCGTTTCCCGTTCCACCTTCATGAACCGTCATTGCTTCCGGCCAAGGAGGACGAAACCCACATCTGCTCTCTCGCCTTCCTCCCACAGGAGTGATGCAGCAATTTGCCATCTCAGAAGCTACCCTGCTGGCCTGGACCTCCATGGATGGGGAGAGCTTAAGTGCCGGTTCCAACCAGGGCAGCGTAGCTCACCTCAGCGAGGTCAACCAGGAGAGCATCACCAGCAGAGGTATCCGTCAGGCTGCAGCGAATGGCATGATTTCCGCTTACGTGTGTTTGACTCCGAGCTGCAGCAAACAAAAACAAATTCCCTCGTAAGACACTCTGGAAAACACTGGAGAGGAGAGTCAGTGAAACAATATTGAAAAAATAGGCATTAAATAACATTAATCAAAACAAATTACTTTCATAATTTCATGTCAAAATAGAATTCAACTCAAGGTTATTTACCAAGTTCATTTTTCAAATAAGAAATCAGTATATTTAGCAAATTGCATTATTAGATTATTGTAACGATTCAGCACATTGTCTGAAGCAATCATAAATGCCAGACAGTCTCCATGGCAAATAAATGATTGGGAAGCAGCATCCTCTAGAAAGCATCAGCCAATTCGTCATGTCTGTCTGTGGCGTTACTGGGAGCTTGCATTGGTGAATAAGCCAGCCTTACGCAACTCATCTCTGTTTGATAAATTTTCCTTATGATGGCTGGTGACAGCAGTACAGCAAAAGTAATGCTACAAATGCTGGAAAACTTGATATGTGAAAATTCAATATATTGAACTTGCCCTGAGATGGGCTAACCATCTCATGCCTTGTGCCCTCCTAGTGACCCTGACCAGGATAAGGGCTTAGAAGATGGATGGAATATACTGTACTACTGTGATCAGCCATTTAAATCTATGCTTCTGGAACTTAATCCACTCCCACGTTTCCTCCCAGACCAGATCCTTCACCACTCCTCCGCCGAGGTTTGGCCGCACACGTATGTCTCGCAAGGTCTCTACTGTCTCTCCTCCTCTGACGCCTGGGAGCCGATTAGCAATGAGCCGTCAGGAGTGGCCTCCCCGGCTGCTGGCTCCTACGTCATGGCGGCTGGACCCGAAGGGTACGAGGGCAGCACTGCACACTATCTGACACATCAGCAACAGCAGCAGTACAACTTACAGCAGAGTCAATTGCAGCAAATACAGCAGCTGCAGCAAATACAGCACTACCAGCAACAGCAACTGCTGCAGTATCAGCAACAACAGGTGAAAGACAGTTACATTCATGCTCTATTCGTTGAATGGGCAGAAAATGTGTACACAGGCGTTGCGGTTGCAGATGGGATTTTGAGTCAGTTCTGCTCAGTTTTACACGTCTGGCGTTCTTTTTAGTCCCTGGAACACAGGCTACACAGTGCTACACACTCCCTGCAAGCCACACCCAACAGCACCATCCATAGTCTGGCCCCGCCCTCCCACCCCCCATTGGTCGACTTGTGGGGAGCAGGGCAGATTGAGGCCTATCAGGGCGAAGTTGGCGGGTATGTGGGTGTGTCAGCAGGAGAAGGGGGTCTGGCTGTGACTGGAGTCGAAGAGAGTACAACAGAGAACGAACCACTACTAGAGCAACAGGAAGAGGAGATCAAGGTTAGCATTTCATGGTTTTATGCTGCATGCTAATGTTTCGCATTTGAAGGTCATAGTTAAATCTAATGTGATTTGGCCCCAATGCCAGTTCCAATGACATGGGCCAAATAATTCTCTATAGAGCAGGATGTTTGGTCTTCTTAACATGTTTTTGACTAGCTTCCTTTGTACAGTATTTAAAATAATGCAAAATTCTCTGATTGGTTGGCATTCGCCCAATATAAATTTGGTCACATTAATGTTAAACAGACCATTCTAACTGTACTGAAAAAGTACCTTAAGGGCTGATTGATTTTGACTAAGTATGTAAAATGTATTAGCTCTATCAATTTAATAAATCATTGCATAAAAGGAACAGCCTATTAGCACCTGCTGCAGTTCCATTTTTAACAGCCAAGTAATCATTGATTAAATGAAATTATTCAATTTAATAATTAATTTTAAGGAGTAAAATGTAAAATTTTGAGATCTTATTTTTCATTTTTGAAATTTTGATTAGCGCAAATTCATTTCAAATCGAGCTGTCACGATTACTTGATTAAATTCTAACTCAATTTTTTTAAAAGAAGCATCAGTTTAAATCTCATGGAAGGAAGGCGGAGCCTTTATGAGGTTTAGGGTTCAAACAGAAAGATAGTGAAAGCCTAAGATGTGTGGGAGCACTGCACATTATAAGTGAATGAAAATGCAGTCGTCACAGAACTTAAATATTACAACAACATGACTGCAATGCGACACCATCTTAAAAGAAGACATCCATGGATTCACGAAATGCAAAGTTAGCCCTGTAACCTCTTGGAGTAGGGGAGCCTTTCTTTGTTATGACTTTGACTTAAATTATTTAGCTTAACTTTCTGCAGTTCCTGTGTCCTAAGAAAATTGTTTAATTGCCTAAGAAAATCTGACACCTATGTATAATTTTATTTTGTGAACATATTGTGTGCATTGAGTTATGCTGAACGATAGTGGAAAAAAAGTTCACATTGTGGTATTTGAATTATTTTAGATAAATATTAAGATATTTATAAAACAAAAAAGGACTTAAAACTTTACCCAAAATAAACTATATTTTGAGTGTCAAATAAGCTGGTGGTGTTGCCACGAGTTGCCAACAGACACAAAGTGTGAAAAAAATCACTTGCTTTTGCTCAGTATTGTCTCTATGGAACCCAAAATATTTCCATACAGCACTAGACCAGTGCCTTTTGGTGACCAGTTCTTATTCACTTTTCTCCTCCTTACTTCATCCCATTCCATCCATCCATCCATCCATCAATCCATTTTCTATACCGGCTTGGCACTCATTTGGTTGAATTTTTCCCAAATGTGCCACACTGTCTATGAGTGGGTCCAATAACAGAGACAAAAATCATTTTGATTGGGTCAAGGTGCACATGGACAACTCACACAGTAACAGTGGTAGTAAACTTTAGACTTACGTTTAAAAACTTACTAAATAATGCTGAAAAGGAACAATCATCAAAATTGCAGAGGCAGCGCCTGGCCCAGGGTTGGTTCCTCACTTGGTCTTGGTTGGCCAGTATAATGTGTGTTACAAAGAACAATCTATATCCAGCTCTGGAAAAAATTAAGAGGTCAATATATCTTTTTTTTAAATCTACATTTTTAAATCCTGCACTGTAAAAAATAAAACGTAAATTTTACGGTAAAAAACCGGCAGCTGTGGTTGCCAGAACTTTACCGTCAAAA
>JABFEB020000132.1:20766846-20782950 GCA_019775895.2 Stomatorhinus ivindoensis
TTTTGTGGAATACGGTTTTATCCTGTCGCATTTATACGGGATATTACCGTTAAATTTACGGACATTTTTTACAGTGTGGTTTAATCATGGTTCTGCTATCAGAAGGTCAGGTTGCTTCCTGGCTCAATATTTCTAAGACAGCGGTACGCAAGAATAACATGAAGCAGGAGACACTGGGAACAAGCAGAAACCAGCCAGGTCTGGGGCTGAAGCAACTTTCTAATGCCAGAGATGATTGTCAGCGTATTTAGCAGTGCCTCATGAATCACCGGCTGACCTCAAGTGACCTTCAGAAGGAATGGGAAACATTACATGTAGGCGTGAAGTGCACTGCTAGAACAGTTCATATCAGGCTCCTACAAGGAGGACTGAAGTCCCATAAGGCAAGGAATTGACCTTTTATTAATGGGAAACAGAGAAGAAACAGATTTTTTACAAAAAACTTTCTACAAAAAAATGTATATTTGACACAGAAGCATATCCATAAATTGAGAAATGAGTGAAACTGAACATTTTGCTGAAGACTTTTTCCAGAGCTGTATCTCTCTATATAGTACATGTTTAATTAAATTTGATTGTTTCTTTATGTTGGGTGGTTAGCACTGTTGCTTACACCTGTATGGCCAGGGTTTGTGTGTGTGTGTGTGTGTGTGTGTGTGGGGGTTTGCATAGATCACATTTAAGGACCAAATTGTCCCCAAAGTGTAGTAAAACCTGAAGTTTCCCTACTTTTGGGGACATCTTTTGAGGCCCCCATTTGGATAACCTCAGTTTTATAAACATCTGTGAATGCAATCAAAAAAGTAAAAATGCCAAAAGTCTTGTATTTGGGTTGGTTACTTATGGTTAAGGTGAGGGATGGGTAGGGGTTAAGAGTTTTTCCCATAGAAATGAATGGACGGTCCCCATTTAGATACACAACTTGTGTGTGTGTGTGTGTGTGGGGGGGGGGGGTGTATGCTGTAGTAACCTTTTGCTGGTTTCCCCTTCCCAATGTCCAGAAGCATGTTGAGCTAAGTGGAGATTCCACTGTATGTATGTGTGTGTGCCCTGTGATGGGTTGGGGCCCAGTGCTGGGTAATTCAATTTAATATGGGTATTGCCTTGTGCCAATAGCTTACAGGATAGGCTCTGCATCCCTGCATAGGACAAGCAGGTATAGAAAATAGATGGATGTATTTTATATTGTCACTTCATAGATATATGCAAACATATAATTAAAAATCCATTCATTTTCTGAAACCACTTAATCCCAACTGGGGTCACCAGACAGGAACCAACCCCAGTCAGTCACAGGACACAACTACAGGGCCAGTTTAGACGCACCAATCAACCGATCCTGCATGCTTTTGGACCATGGGAGGAACCAGAGTCTCCCACAGAAACATGGGCAGAGTGTGATTTCCACACGGGAAAGAACCAAGACCAAACCCAGGACCTTCTTGCAGTGAGGCAGCAGTGCTAAACATTGTGCCACCGCACCGCCCTATAATTAGATATATAGTTTCATAAAATTAATTATTAAAACGTGCAATATGGTACAATATAGTACGCAGCATTTGTATATCATGCTTTGGAGTGATTATCTATATTTTTGTTTATGTTATGTGTTTTCTGCAATTTATAGAGCTGGATGGAAAAAGTCATACTCATAAATACCCATGTTTTTTTTGCAATTGGATTCTGTGAAATTCTATAAACTGCACATTTAAATTAACATATTAAACGAATTAAGTGAAATTAACATATTAATAAAATCAATGCTAACTAGTCTTTCCAATGATCATGGAGAATATAATGTAGTGAGTATATAATGAAATATATATTGTATATTACACTGTATGCACGTTACCAATCATAATACTGCATCCAATTACAATTTTATTATCATTATGTGGAGATTTCTAAGATGTAAGAGACTCTCTTAATTATCCAACACCTCCTGGTGTCCTCAGGGACATCTGTGAAAGAAGTGAGGAGCAGGGAGGGGCAGGTAGTGCCTGACCTTTCATATCATCTTAGTAACCGATACAGTGTATTATTGTCAGTGTGGAGCTCAGCTTTCCTGCCAAGAAGCACAGCTTTGCCTCGACCTCCATCAAGCTCCCTATGCAGTGATGACCAGCAATGGATGTGTATGAAAGTGCTGAGCTGCATGTGCTTGTAAAAGTGATTTCCAGCACACCCAACCCAACACCCCCCCCCATAAATAACTTTTTATTACTTAATCCCACTTACTGTATTTATCTATATATTTCCATGTAACTAAGTGGCAACTGGAAAATGATGATTATATGTTCTGTTGAAGTAATAAATTATTGACTTTGATGTTCTCTATCATCACGCTCAAATCCATCTTGGAGGAGATACATATGTATATGGACACCAGCATCTCATTCCAAATCCTTGGGTATTAATATGAAGTTTGGTGGGATTTGCTGCCATTCAGGGTGGGTAATGATGCTGAGAGATCAGGTCACTTTCTGTGAGTTTGTGTGACTGATGACTTCACAGCTGAACTCACTGTCAGATGTTTCCACTTCACAATCACCTCACTTACAGCCCACCAGGGCAGCTCTAGCAGGACAAATCTGGTGAACTGACTTGTCTGCTGCTAATGTATGTTGCTGGAGATTGTTTGATTGTCTGCTTAATTATACCCTTGTTTCAACAATGGATGTGGCTTAATTTGAATATTTCTCTAATTAATAGGGTGTCCACATACTTTTTACCATATAGTGAATGGTTAGGTTTCATTTAGTTAAATCCAGGTTCATATATTGACAGGAAGAAGAAATTACATTATGTATGGAGCCTGAAGCTGTAACCTTGACTCCACTTGCGCCAAGAGATGAGCCTTCCAGTGCTGGAGGAAGCAGCCCAGGGCAGGCACCTGGTGAGCCAATTACAGAGCGGAAAGCCTCTGATGTCACTTCCTGTGTCCGTCAGCCCTTGGAGGAAAAGGATGAAGAGTTGGAGGAAGCATCAGTAGCAATTGCGGCGAACTAACTGAGTGGTAGGTGTTATGGACAGACAATTTCATCGTTGCTGAAATTACACAAGTAACACAAATGTCAATTTTTAATATCAATTCATTTTAAATATAAATATTATCTATCTCTTTCTCTCCAGGTGTGAGACATTTATCTCTATGATGATTCCCTGTGATGTTGGTGATTGTTTTAAAGACATTTTTCATGCAAGGAAGAACAAAGAGCAGTGAGAAAATACCGAATGAAGGACAAACATTTAATGGAAGCCTGATGTCACTGAACAGTAAGCGTTCCCCAAGAGTGAAGAGTGGAGGAGATGGAGAGAGAGTGACAGAGGGACTGTACCTGAATCAGGGAACAGAGAGCAATAGAAAACGAAACAAGAAACCAAAAGATAGATACGTGCATGCTTTTTACAATGATGCAATTGACTGAACTCCATCATCAGCGCATAATATACATATAAATATAACAGTCATAATTAATAATTATTATAATAATTTTTTTAATAAAACAAAAATACCATATAATGAGTCATGTATATGTGTATAAAAATATATACTTTAGAACACTAACACAATTTTTGAATAATTCCAAATCTCGAATATCCAATTTGAGATAAGATGATAAATGTTTGTAGATCATCTTCAAGGACATGTACACAGCATTTGGCTCCCCACATAATTTGTGTTACTGTCCACTTCTCTGCAAAGCGGTTCCCATACATGTAACTCGAATACAGACACAGACACACACACACACACACACACACACACAAAGAAGCACTCAGTAACACGGGTGAAACAGTTTTAATCAAATTAGCACGTTGTGGTTAAAAACATCATTGATGAAATGAATCAGGGCAAGTTTTTCTTTAGACCTGGTCAGTATAGTGCAGCCCATTCCAAAAGAGTGCAATAAAATATGTACTATTTCTTAATATCTTGTTATCTTGTTGGCACTATACTGGACTGGACTGTACTCTACTGCACAATGTGTAATTTGCACATTGTCTGATATTGAATGTGTTTCTATTGTATGCATGCTTTGCTGGACAGTGCGTAACAGTACTGTGCAACACGGTATAAAACTGCACTGAACCTTAGTGTAATGAATATGAAACGCTCTGAACATCATTTCCTTCATACTGTACTTTTCTGGAGAGTCAGAGAGAGAATAAGGAAGAAACTTTGCACTTACACTGGACAAAGCAGGCAAGGATACACGTGGAACGGGACTCTGATGGTCTTTGTTTTGTCTCCTGCAAAACTCTGGGAGCACCAAGAACCAGAAACTTTTTGACAGTCAGACACAATCCTTGGGAACAAAATGAACTATTTTGCCGCAAAGCTGCTCTAAACACGGACACCACATTTGGGATTTCAGTGTCGCATCATGGATGTGGACTGAGACGGAACAAGTCAGGATCTCCCCACTTCGAAGAGGCATTGGGCTTAAGGACATTTACCTTTAAAATGAAACTATTATTCAGCGTGAGAGAAACTGTGAGGGCAGTATTGATTTTAGGGAAAATAAATCTAAATTGTAACAAATTTGCAGGAAAATGTTTTAAAGGGCTCGTGGCCACTCTGTCATATAGATGTAAATATTGCACACACGAAAAATCACAGCTTCTGTCACTTTGAATTATGTTCCTGAGCTTTTACAATGATTTATTTATTTTTGTACGGTCTGAACTCTTGTTCGGGAGAATCCCGTCTCTTAATTGTGCTGCCAGTGGAGGGGAAAATGGGTAAGGATTTTAATAGCAGCTTGCCTGATCATGTGAATGGGAATATTAATAATAATAATTATTATTATGATATGCACCACAGTTAAATCCAGAAGCAGCACCAAATTGTCCTTGCTTCGTTCGTGGATTTTCTGCGATGGGACAGTGCTTGTCTTGTCCACTGAGTATGTATGAGTATGTGTACCTCAGAAGCAGAATGGCTGATTTCTAACACATGTTTCCTGAGGACATGTGCATGAACCATTAACAAGAATGATGATGAATATAATCATTTTAATGGAAAACCACCGTTATCGCTCTGGATGATTGTCTGGGAAACGCTGGGAAAGTCACTCTTACTTGAACTGAATAATTTATTGATTGACTATTTATGCAATGTTGCGATTTTTTTTAATAACAGAAATTTCAATACTCTGACTCAGATTTGGCAGAATATGTATCATTTTAGTTTCCCTGTTTGTTGTAGAGCACAAAAAAACATTGTAGAATACAAGACAGCTGCAATCTCTGTCTTTGATACTCTTCTGTTGAACATTTGTACTCCACTGCATCAAACTGGGACCAAGTTTGATATACATTCAAACAGGAAAACTGCAAAAAAATGATAGATATTCCTTTATTTATTTCTGGGTGATTCGGGGTGAACCAACTTTATTTTGTATAGGACATCTTCATTTGTCTTACAAGAGATTTTGCCTCTCCATAGAAACAGACAAAAATATACTTAGCTTTTTTCGAAGCTGTGTATTTGTGTTTAAAACGTATTTAAAACTCTTAAAATGGGCCTACTTCCATGTAGATTAAGTGAGAAAGGCAACTTTTGGCGCCTCCTCTTCCATATAACGCAACACACATAAAACAGCGAAATTTCAGGATTATTTTCAGAAATGTTAGTATTTACTTAGCAAACGCATGTGTCCAAAAAGCTTGAAGCAATTTGAGCAATTCAGTTCAAGTACCTTTCTCTGGAGAAAAAAATCTTACTGTCAACACCGATTCCTAGTAACTACTTTTTAGATATTCAAACAGCTATGAAATTAATAAATAATAAATCTTTTTTAAACACAAATAAAACGAATTACTAAAGAATATTGCATCATAAAAGCTACGCTAGTATTTTTGTCTGCAACAGGACGGTATGAAGAATTAAGAAATACTCAGAAGCGAAATCTCGAAATTTTTGGGGGATATTTTGAGGTTTAACGACGTCTTCAGTTATCTGTTAATTGATTTCTGATTTTTTTGTATGATACTACTGCCATCTTTAAATACGAACTGTCATGCAAGCATGAGTATTACTGGCTTCCTGCTTGCCTCTCTATACGTCCCAGTGCCCGTCTCTATCCTCACTTCTTTCGGAAGAATCATATTCTCCATATTTTCCTCATATTTTACATGTTAAAAGTCACAGAGGATCTTTTAGATCTGGCTCGTGGATAAGTGCTAAATATTAACCCGAACTGAAAAGTAAATTAACCACTGCTTCTTTTTTGGAAAACACTTTAAATTACATGTAGCCTACATGTCTACTCTGGATACAACGCGGCTCTTCCACCGGGACTCCCTTCTCCTCTTTCGTGTTCTCCCCACATGGAGCAAACAGCCCGGTCCCCAAACTGCCACTCGGACCCCTCCACCCCAACCATCCTCAAGGGGTCTCACCTCCAGCAGGACAACAAAGGAAAAACAAGCGAATAAAGAACTGTGCAGAAAGATGTGCTTTTGTTTCTGGAAAATACCACGAGACAAGCCATTCCTTACTGTCAGAAGGATGCGCAAAACGTACTTCGGTGTAAAACCTGTTTGCTAGTGTACATCTGGGAGGGTTCAATTTCTATGACAAAAAATAATGAGAAATCTCTAGATAAATTCAGTATTTATTATACATAGTAATAATAATCAGTATGAATAACTGTTGTAATCTCTGACTGAATTAAGTAAATACATTCATTAGTTAACTTAGACAAATTGTCTAAAAATGAAAGTTTAATCACAAAAAAACTAAATCACAACAAAAGAGCTGATTCCCTTTTCATACATTCCTGACAGTTACTGCCGTAGACAGACAGAAACATACACGGGTCGGACGTGTGCTTTTTACAAGCACGCTGATTACCAGAGCTGATCGACGAAAACATCCAAGAGTAAATCAAAAAGCACGGACAGGCACTTAAAAAGCATACATCAAAATAGAGAAAGAAAATCAACCATTCATTCTTTTGCAAGTTATAGACTTAAGAAATAAATCCTGAGAAACGGAAAATGAGAAAAGACACCTTATAGATAAGATAAAAGTGCCAGTATAGAAACTACACAATAGAACTACATTTCCCATTAGCGCCCGGTGGCCTGTATCATTCTTTATGTATTTTAGTTGCACCAAGTGCATTCTCATACGTTTTCGCCGACCTTGAAAGTACCTCCAGATGAGTATACAGCCACCAAATAATAAGAAGATGAGAAAATGAGTCTTTCTGATACGACATGGTCATGTGACCACCTTACTCCTGCTTTGTCTAGATTTGCTCTTCCTCACTTTGTTTCTCCACATCTCTCTTCCGCTTCTGGGTAGGTCGGAGAGCTGACAGAGCGATGGACAAGGGAGTGGGGGATGTCTGGGTACTTACCGGTCCCCTCTCAGCGACCGGTGTCCCACCACCAGAGATACCCCCTCCCGTCCCCGCACCTCCTGCACCTGTACCATCATTGGGGTCTCTCCTGGAACCCTCTCTCCAGCCGTCCTTCGGGGAGGAAGGAGCAGAGGGAGCCTGGGCTGGCTTCTTAGTGTTTCTACTGGCTTCACGGAAACTGGCCAGCGGAGGGCGTAGGCGCACCCCACTGCGGGTGGAGCCCTCGATGGCCTTCTGGAGCTGCGGGGGTGCAAAAAAAATTAACACTGGCAGAGAAACACAAGGTGAAATGAAAAGAAATTAAGGAAGAAATAGAGTGAGAGTCAAATATATATAAGATTATAGTGGAGGAATCATATGACCAGGGGGATGTCGGTCGGGCAACTGGGACGCATTAAATAATAAGTCTTGACAATTACAGAGGAAGGGGGGGGAGGAGCGATTCATACCTCCTTCAGGGCAACGACTCCAACTAGCTTCCCAATGCCGGTAACGTAAGCGTGACTGATGCCCAGCAGGGAGAACAGGGCATGAGTCTGAGAGTAAAAAGGACAGAGTGTCATGAGGCCAGGCGAGGTCTAGGGGGCGCCCAAATGCAGGCCTAGGTTACTCTACAGCCTCACCTCCGGCCTATCTGTCACACTTGTGCCCTATGTCACGTTAATATAGACCAGCTCCAGTGCAAATCAGCCCATCTCTAATATACCAGGGCTGAGGGATGGGACCAAAACTGGATGCCGAAGGCGTGTGGAGCACATTAAACATGCCGCTCGTCTGGTCACAACTGACCTTGTGCAGGGAGGTCTTCTCCACCAGCTGGAAAGGGGAGGGGTCCACACGAAGCTGCTCGATGTCTATTTGCTTGTCCAGCTCCGCTTCCTCCCAGGCTTTGATCTGAACATGGAAACCAGCGGGTCTATACAGGCACTGTGATGTCACCCACAATGAATAATTTAGGTTTAACTGGGCCATTTTCCACTCAAGGTTTTTTTATACCTCTTCTGGCGTCATTGTATCCACAAGAGAAGGTGTTCTGTGTGCCTACACAGAGAGAGAGAGAGAGAGAGAGAGAGAAACAAAAACTGAGAATGTGAAAGGGGTATCAATAACTAGTGTTGGCAGCTATGAACCCTATTTCATCACATACATTTGTAGACAACTCACTAGCTGATGCTGTTTTGCGACGCCAGATATTTAATCTGAAATGGCATGCAAAAGTTCTGGTGCCATCTGGTGGCAATAAGGGGATATTGCAGTCTGCCGGCTATTACAGGAATGAAATTTAAACCTGAAATTGCAACAGCTGCACTGGAATACACATAAAACACAAACATAAGTACAGATAAATATATACATGTCTATATATGGGCGACACGGTGGTGCAAAGACAGTGTTGCATCACACCCAGTCTGTGCGTGCAAAGTTTGCACGTTCCCCTCGTGTCATATGTGTTTCCTCTTACAGTCCAAAGACATGCAGTTTGGTGAATTAGCACTTCATGATCTCTCAAAGTGTATATTCGCATCCTGTGATGGATTGGTGTATTGTCCTAGGTGTACCCTGGCTGAGATAAGCTCAGGGCTCCTGTGATCCTGTCCTAGATAAGCGGTTGGAAGATGGATATTTGTATATGTTCAGATACATATTACACGCTTATTATATACGTTATTCAGTCCGTAATGCATACTTATCTTAAACACTGTAAGGTTTAAATATCCCAAAGGCAGTTTTCATTGTATGATCGCGCTACACTGGGATGTCTGCCTCCATCCGAGTATCTCAGCAAAGGCTCAACACAAGCAGAATGGTCCGTAACGGGCAGCCAGCATCTGGGAGAAGTACCTGCGCATCGCTGTGCCTGTCTGCACACGGGAAGAAGAAATGCAGGAAGGCGTTCCTCAGAGCCCGCGGGGGGCCTTGGTCTCAGGGGAAAGGTCAGAGGTCAGCAGAGTTCAGCAGAGTTCAGCAGAGGTCAGCCCGCGCCAGGCAAATGACACGAGTACACTATCTACGCCTTTTCTGAGGCAGGAAGTTATGCATATCGCAGAGATGCCTGTAAAGACCATGACCAGAGCCAACCCAGCCCTATTCAGAGCTATACATTTGATTAACCTATTAACCTAGCTATTATTGGTTGTATTCCTTCCTATTGTCACAGGCTGGTCAGAACAACCATGGCTGTTGGACTCTAAGCAGCCATTTAGTTCACTCATATCTTGGGCCACCTTTGAGCACGACGCACATGCTTCGAGTCCCAGACTCCAGAAGAAGCTCATTTCTTATATAAGATCAAATGCAGGAGCTCCACATTTCTGGATATATGCTGCTTACATGCATGAGTGGATATTTTTTTTGGGGGGTGTAATGTGGTGGCACAAGATGCCTGAAATTTAGAATTGCAATTAATTGGCAAGAACAGCATGTTGCACATTTGCATAAGCAGGTTGTTGGTACTCTATAGGTAGACAAAATCATAGGTTATCTTTGCATCAGATATGTGTGTTAACACGTAAGGTATGCGGGACGCAGTTTTTTTGTCCCCCTCACGAGCAAATTTCAAACTCTTCTTATGCTTGCAGGTCATAACCTCATTGCAAATATTGAATATTAACATTAGATCATTTTGCATCGGAAAGCAGGCAGGAAGAGGATGTTAATGAGATCATAAAGGAACTTACTGGGAACTGGGTGGCTAGCTAGCGGCTCCTGGGGTTTAGGAGGTGGGAGGGGCCCGTTCTGCTCCTCCTGCGCAGGGGTGCTCTGGAAAGTAAAAGTATGACTCAGTAGGTTGATTACTCTAGACTAACTTGGCGGACCTATTGTATCTGTTTCTAGAATTCTAGGCCTCATTTATTGAAAATTGTAGAATTCTCTGAAGTGAAGAATGCTGGCTATTTAGGATAAACACAATTTCTTCCTGAATGTGTCACAAACCCTGTCTCTCGTCTCCTCCCCTGCCTCCTCGTCCACGAAGGCGAATGATTCCCAGCTGACCCTGGATGCCAGTCCTCGGCCCTGGCAGAGGAGCCTGCGCTCATTTGAGAGCCACCAATCAGAGATCACCTGAAGGTCTGCTGTCTCAACCGAGCCCAGAAGGATCATTGAGTCTAAAAAAAGAAAACGAGCATGATAAAACAGACGACCTATGAAAGCAGCACAATTTATATAGAATAGCTGATGTTTTTTTGGCCCAAGCTACTAAATTCATATAAATGTATTTATGTTCCTTACCATATCACAGCCTAAAAACCTGCGTGAAAAATATTCTTCCACAGACTTTCAGTTTCTCTAGAAACAACCTCTTATAGCCAACAGCAGCAGTTTAAATGCTATTGCTCAGCGGTTTGTCCTGTAACATATCTGTTTTCTTCCCTTTGACTTTTCGCTATGAGTATGTCACGCCACGGGAGCATTCACCTTTATTTTCAAGGAAAAAGGGCAAAAATTCCCTCAGCAGAGAATAACAAGTGCATTTCTCTTACCCTCTGATTCGACCAGCGGGAGAGTTTTCAGTGATGTGGACTGCAGCAGGCTTTTAAGCTCTCTGTATGTGGACCTTGAGGAAACGAACTTCATTTTCTTCACCATTATATCCTCCACAAAAATGTTGTACTTGCTGTGAGAAAAGTTGGACCATAGTTACAATAGAAGGACACATGAATGTAAAACGCCGTGTACCTAAATGCCCAGCACAGGGGCTCTGCTGCCCTACCTGATGTGCCCCAATCCCAGCTCTGGGAGGTAAGGCAGCTTCTTGATCTGAATGATGGAGTCGTACAGCGAGGGCTGCAACCCTTGGGCCACCATGTTGGCCAAAATGACAGCCACCATCATGGGCAGGATGTGAGAGATCTGACCTGTCAGCTCGAAGCAGATCACTGCTGTGGACACTGTGTGGGTGACAGCCCCTGTCATGGCAGCGGCCCCTGGAGGGGAGGACAAGGTGGAAGAGGAAAAAAGAACGATTGGAGAAATGGAATGGAGGACTATCAGTGAGGAGGAGAGTAGGGATGGAAGCAGCGCTTAGGAAGGCTCAGACACTGACCTATGACTGCGTATCCTCCTGGCAGGATACGGTACACCATGCCATCAAAGAGGATGCCGTTGGGGAAGAGGGTAGCCATGATCTCACCCACTAATCTACCAAATGCTGCTCCTGGATCAGATGGTAGGCAGGCAAACACATGGCAAAGCACTGCACTTTCCAAGCACATCAAACGTACATGTTCACCCTAAACATCTACATTGTTACTGAGCTTCATCTCAATGATAAAGAAAAATTACTAATTTACAGTATTTACCCAAGACGAAGACCGGCATGAAGGAACCGGATGGGATGGGCATCGTCGTGGCAACAGCAGACATCCAGAACTGAGCGATTAAGTGGGATAAAAACATTGGAGATTCACAGCTGACATTGGCAAACAGAGTAAGTTGACTCATTTTCTCATTGTTTTTTAAATAAATTTTCTTCTGGCATTCTTAGATAAAGCAGTTATTTATATGATGTTTTTATATATACAGCTTAAGTAGAGAGATAAGCTACCCCTACTTTACATTTCATCACTTGCAGAGCTCAATAGGCAGGACATTTAGCCTGCTCTATATTGGACTCTGACTTGCTGAAAAGTGTCAGTATATACTGGTAGAGCAGCCAGGCTACTGGTCTCAACTTCATGGGAAAACTGACCACTACTGGAGAGCCCTACCCATCTATTTCTATTCTACTTGCACATGTTCCCTAAGTGTTGGAGTCCAGGAGAGCCCAAATCCAAGTCCATCTCCATCACATATCAACCTGCTCGCTCTCTTCCATGTTATACAGTCAAACATCTATAAATTCACACTATGAATATGTTACTTTTCCCCAGATTGCTAGATGGAGGTTGTTTCCATTCATCCACAGATTTGGGTGATGAGTATTGTCCTTCGGGACATCAGGCTATCCTTTGACCCCTGTCAGGTACCCATATGGGTACACCTGCTTACACAGCCTTTCGTTTGTGTAACATCTAATAATTTATTATTCCAATCATTAAATTGATCACAATGCTAATCTATTTTGCTAATAAATACGCTTACAGAAAAAGAGACTTGACGAGCACCTTCATGAAGATGAAGAGAAGGATGATGAAAAAGACATTGACTTGGGGGTGCAGCCATGCTGTTGAGCGGCCAAGGCCAGGTGGGGGAGGGGAGCCCCAGATTTTGGTCCAGGTGTAATTATCAAACAGGGAGTTAATTGCTTCTCTCGGCATTAACTGTGGGATAAAGGATGTTAATACAAGAAGTTATATAGTGATAATTGTAGGAGTTATCATTACATTTATAGTCTATACATACAGTACATGTCATGTTACCCTATGATTTTATAGACAAACCAGCATAAACAGCAAGTGACATCCAGTGTGCAAAGCTTCACTCTGAGTTTGACCATAAAACTGAACACTAAAAGAGGAATTTGACCTCTGACCTCTCCGGCCATGAACTGTCCAAATCCAGGGGGAAAGGTCAGCGATGCAATAACTAAGGTGACCACGGCAGGGTAAAGCAGTCGGCTGAAAAATAAATTGCAGAGACATTGGAGTTAAGGCCAGGAGTCGGGAACGTGGAGAGACACAAGCAGCCATGTTTGCTATGATTTTTGTTACAGCTATCATTTATTCACAGGGAAACAGTATGGTTGGCCAAAATCAGCCGTCGCATGAGTGCTCCCATTTCTCACTGTCTGGTCAGGAAGCGGGTCAGGGCGTTCTGTTTTCTCATCACCAGTACCACTTGGCGATTCAGGAAAACGAAAAAGGCACCGAGAAATCCGCAAGAGATGCTGTGGGGAGAACAGAGCACGACTGTCAGCACGTGGCCGAAGAGCACGGCGCGTCCACACTGACAGGGGCGGTGAGGTGTAGGCCAGGTGCCCTGCGCTGTTAGTACTGCATGGCCGGGGTTGGGGTACAAACAGAGGGTGGCCATGGCGCTCTCACGTTTTCGCTCCTTCTCGCCATCTCTCTCACCCAATAATGGCAAACGCTGGCAGCTCCTGAAGGTCGAAGGGAAACTCCATCCGGAAATTGGTGCGGAAGAGAGCGGTGATGGTAACTGAGAGACAACACTTCATTACAGCACACTGCACAAATACATCTAGAACTTTCTATAGCTCTAATCATCTCACTGCGGAATGTGACATGTACGAGTTACAGTCCCCAACCCACCCCCTTATCTCATATTTATTGACTGTGAATAAACAGGTCTCAACAGTTTACAATCTGCAACTGCAGGCTTCTCGCCAGAGGTCCCAGGTTTGCCTAATCTTACCCGCATCTTTATTCCACACGGCCAGCACTCGGAATATGAAGGCACTGAAGGTGGCAGCAAAATATCCCCTCCAGTAATTCCTCACAGCGAAAGAGGTAGATGTAACCTCAATACTGAACAACACTCCTGAAGCAGAGACAGACATGAGTGAGAGACAAGAACTGGGTGCAGGGGGATGGAATTAATTCTGAGACTGAAAATGAGGTTCAATCTGCAGAAGGTGCGAGAAATGTGCAGAGAAATGATGGAAGGAATTTCACAAAGCAAAGAGGTTACTTTGGTGGCCTAACTGTTGAAAAGTTTTTGGGCTTTACGGCTCTATTCAAAATTACTCCCTATTACCTACATGCACTGTATAAGGTGTTTGCCATTGCAGTATAGTAAATTACAAAATGCCCACAGTGCACTGAAAACCCATCTGTTATTAATATTAACAACAACAATAGCAACATTAATAACAGCAACAACAACAACAATAAACAAATAAATTTTAAATATTAATTAAAAAAATTAAATTCTTACACATTCATATACACTTCATCTTTCATATTCAGTTTATCATATTGTTGTATTGTACTATTCACAAATGTCAGCTGGCAAGGGATGCTAGATACCACCTTAGAGCATTTTATGTCCCAAACTGTCATCTTGTTTCACTAATTTCTTGTATAGGAGCTACATTCGTATATAGGGAACAGTGAATGAGTGGCCGAGCAGACCACTTCAATTACAGCCCAAGAGAGTGTAGGTGGTTAAGGGGGCGGGTTACCTCCGAGGGGCGTGCCAAAGCAGCAGCCCACCCCCACAGCGCAGCCCACTGTGAGGATGTCTGTGTAGGCATAAGGATTCTACTGATGCAAAGGGAGGGGGAAGGGCCACAAGTGAGGAGGCGGGGCCAGAGAGGGAGTGACAGCAGAGAGAGCCGTGTGATTGGGAAGAAGAGAGGAAACAAGAAAGGTGCAAAGAGAAGAGCAGAATAGAAAAATATGACATTGTAAGGTAACATCATACGAGAAAAATATAAGTAACAAGCAAAGTAAAACAGGACTCTGCACAGAGGCAGAGGATGAAAATGAACACAGAGCACATGTGTGTTGGTCAGAAGGAAAGCCAGCATCAATATATAAAGGTTACAGATGGTGCCGCCGTCCCAGTGGCAGAGATTGTCAATGAAGAGGAGCCTGTTCTCATATACTGCATTCACTGACAGCAGAGCAGAGTGCGAAGCAGAAGAGGAAGGCCGCTGGGCACAGAGTGTGTAGCTGACTGAGGGTGGGCCAGGAGGATTCAGAACCAGCTCTGATTGAACCGAAGGGATGTTAAATGCTCTCACAAATACTCCTTCTCTATCATGTCAACAAACAAACTTATAAACATATAAATAGACCTCTCGGAATTCTGCACACTTATGTGAGTGTCTGCAATAGTTAAAAATTTCCTGGCATGTCCTGTAATCAGAGTACAGCCAGGACCAGTGTACTTTGTCATCCAACAGCATCTCTTGCCTGGCTCTCCTCCCAGGATGATGACGGCGGAGAGGAGTACAGCTCTGCGGCTGTGTAATCGTATCACTACTGGGCCCTTAATCCCTAAAACTGCTTCAGGGGTGCTGGAACACTGGCTGACCCTGTGCTCTTCTCTCTCCTGTATGTATGTTGTCTCATAGGAGAACAAGATTGGATTTATAAAGATTATTTTCATACTTGCTACCTGTACAATGGCAATAAAAGCTTTAAAAACAAACTATCTGAGGTAGCTATATGATTCTGCCCTTTCACACCTGATCTCAATAGCACTGTATATCAGTGGATCTGTTGCGAGATGCAGCCATCATTCTGATACCAGCTGCCATCAAACCAGGCTGATCTGCCCTCTAAGTTACCAAAGTGTATGTAGTAGAGTTTCTAAATGTGTGCGTACGAATCGCCAGCATGCACAGGCAAATTGGCATTTATCACTTGTGCACACAAACAATGGTTTAAATGTTATTGCACACGCATGACAAGACTAATTTAAAAAGACTAATTTAAAAAAGAAATGTCTTCAATATAATTCAATAAAACCATACATGAGCATATAATGCAGAATTGGAGAACATACTTCAGAAATGGAAACTGTGAAGAAATATATCCCACATACCCTGTTATATCTTATTATTCCTGTTTGTAATATATTGTGCACTATATGATCATATTGTTATTTTGAAACTGTATTTTGCTATTAAGAAATAAAGTAAAAAATAAAAAATGCAAAGGGAGATGCAAAACAGTACTTCAAGAATGTGGTGGAAGTTTTGCTGGATGTAATAGAAAAGAAAAAAAACAGGCTTTTTTGTATGGCAAATTTACCAGCGGCCTGTTAAAGAAGGACCTAGCTTGGGAACAGGTGACACATGCAGATAATGCTGTATCAC
>JABFEB020000132.1:20783942-20809164 GCA_019775895.2 Stomatorhinus ivindoensis
GGGGGGGGTAGGGCAGAGGTGCAGAAACAGACATTGGAATATTGTTAATAAACATGCCAGGCATTATTATCATACTCCATTAATCCGAAGGGGATGGCGGAGCTAGGTGAGTTACTGCACATTCGGGAAAAACAGCCTTTGTTAACAAACACACAGACAAACCATGTCAAGCCAAACAGTGGATGCACTCTGGAAAAGGGCACATCCGAGCTGAGCACAACTGAGATTGATGGGTCCTGGGCACTGGCTGGACCGTGCTTACCTCATACACACCCGAGAAGAGTGACATGAACCGGCTGAGCACGGCAGCACAGATGCTGGCGATGTGAACAAAGGGACCCTGCATGGATGGATGGATGGATGAATAGATGGATAGGGAGGGGGGTGTCAGGGGAAAAGATTCAAGATTCAAGAGTTTGTTGTCATACAGACAGAAAACAGTTACACTATGCAATAAAAAATTTTTCATCCAGCTACCAGCAAACACAAATTAAACACCAAACGAAACACAAATTCAGGTGCTTGGTAAGTAAGACAAAAAAATGCGATTATAACTATAATAATAAATACAAATACGAAGCTGCAATATAAGATATTAAGTGCAGAATAAACATAATGCAGATATTGCAACGGGTGAATAAGAGCAAGTGATGGATAGCTAGCCAATCCTATGGCATAACTGGGAGAATGGAAACTGGGAATACGTAATTATGTCAGGTTTTTGTAAGAGAGCTGGTGAGAGGTGGGTCAAATCTACAAAACTGCACAGAATTTCCTTATAGGATATTTTCCTATGAACTATTATGCCGTATAAACATGAGAGTAAAACTGAGCGGCTCTCTGTCACGCCTCTGTGGAGAGGTTAGGTGGGGAGCGAGCGTGGTGATGGCAGCAGCAGTCTACCTCCTTGCCCAGGGGCATGCCACTCCCCAGGCTGGCAGTCAAGCCAACTACTTTGGCCACAAAGGCCTTAAGGGTCAAGTACTCCTTCAGGATCACCCCTCGAAGGATGGTCTTTATCTCTGGGATTCCGGAGCCTGACAGAGGGAGCAGAAAGAATGCAACCTTGAAGAAATTTAAGGAAACTGATGTATTAAATGGTCAACATAGCAGAGGATTAATCCGAAAGTGGCACTGTGTGACTAAGTGGCCTTTACATTGTGTCACTGGGAACTAATGAGTGCGCTCAGACTGACAGAGAGAGAGGACGGGGGGGCAGGGCAAGGAGACAGGTACAAAGAGCGTGAGATAATGGGACGGCAGATAGAGGCGGTGTCAGAGCTCACCGACAGACTGGGGTGCGACCAGATGGCAAAAGAGGGAGGAGAAGATGATGAGGACCATGGGGTAGGTGACCCAGGCCAGGAACTGCAGCAGCACGTTCTCCCGCAGCTCCCGGTACATCCACTTATACACTGCGAAGGGGACAGGAGGGGGCGTTAGTGAGCGTCCCACTCCCTCCCTCCCCCATGGCAAGGCCCACTGCCTCAGTGTCTTTCTCTTCATTTAAAGGGTGGATGTATTGCTTTTATAGCAAGTAGTTCACGCATTATACCATTTAAACAGCTACATGTTCCATTCAGGAGAAATACCGGCGCTCAAAGGTCCAACATCACCTGACCCTGCCACTTAAGAGTGGAACGACCTTCAAGTCACAGTTGTTTGTTTTTACCTACATAACTGCCATCCGCCAGTAACCACTGAAACAGGAAGGGGATATCTATCATTATTCCATAGTATTTAGCACTAAGGCAACTGGGACCAACTTATCCAGCCTAAAGGAGATGCTATATATTTTTGTTTAGGTTCAATTCCCCACATCTTAAACATGCAAGTGTTTAATCATCTGTGCCACTTGGTGAAATCCTCATGCCAAGATCTTCCAAAGATGGGGGCAAATCTCCCATCATGCCTTGGGCATGGATTAGATACCATGGTACCTTGCAGACTCCGGGCACTGGCGTAGTCCATGGACCAGCTGACCAAAGCCATAGTGAAGCCTAGCAAAACCAGGAAGATCCAGTCCTCTCCCAGTTTGGTGATGAGGAACTTCTGTATCCGCGCCACACACTCTGCCAAATGGTTAACCATCAGTTCCTCAATTTGTTTCATCATGGACATTTTAATAGGAGAGTTTATCATGATCCACAATGATTTATGGGGCATTTTTCATTGTTGATTTTGTTTTTCCATTGGATCCAGTAAGAGCAATAATACTGAGGCTCAGACCGTGATTAATGGAAGACAAATTAAGATACACAGTACAGTGTGTAACAATGTCTTTTCTGCTGATTACAGTATCTGAAGGTCAGGGGTCAGCAAGCAGGGGGGGTGGCACTGTAACTGCTGACTCACCTCGGCATACGGAGTACGGTTGCGGCTTCTTCGCTGGGGGGGTGTTGCTGAGTCCCGGAGATGGGGCTCCTGTCTCCATGGCAACAGGCTGGGGGTGGCTGGGGGTTAGCGGTGCCGCGGCCGTGTCCCCCACATGCACCCCCCATTGCTTCTCCGTCAGCAGTCGGGTGGTGGTTTCCCTCTGAGCCCCACTGCCTAGCTGCTCCTTGTACTCACCATAAAGCTGGGGGGTGGGGGCACGCGAGTTACCAGCCGATAACTATGACTAGTACTCAGAAATCACAAACAATCCATATGGCCAAGCACATGCCTGCAATTCATATTCCTAAACTTAGCCTCCATAATCATTCCCACATCAATAATGCTTCCAGTCAGTTCAGCGAGTTCTGTAAAGCTGTAACAGCTGATCTTAACACAAACATTGCCAGTTGCAATTCAATGCTCTGGGGGAGGCGGGGCTGGGAGGGGTGGAAAGGGGGCCAGAAATGGTAAGGAGGGGTGGGGCATGGGTGGGGAGGGGTGGAGTATGGGAATGCAGGCATGATGAGCTGCCTGCACTAGAGAGTCGGTGGACTGGGGACTCAGAGCAAGAACACGGGCAGACAGAAATAGGTGAAACAGGACAGCAGCAGCGGAAACTCGGGTTCGGGGGGAGGAGTTCTGGCTGGCGCGGGGCCAGGCAGCTGGGGAAGCACTCACAGGGGCACATTCCATCCCCCTGCTCTCAGCCGCACAGCGCCAATACATTAATACATGCCGCTAATGGATATATTTACGCTTACACCTATATATATGATCCGACCGTGCCTCTGAGCACACCATCCTGCACGAAGGCTGTCTACGCAGACTGCCACCTCGAATCTCGCTACCAGGAAACTGCCTCCAACATCTGCCCCCAACCCTCGGATGCATCGGAGGCACCGGCCGGATGGCACGTTGTGCCAGATCTCTGGCTGATCCTGCAGCCATTGGCTGAATCTTCAGACGTGAGCTCTAATGCTCTAACCTTGAACCAGAATAAAAAACAATTGCCGTTTTGTTCTCTGCCGAGCCCCAGCCAGCAGTGCACAGTATGAATAAACTGCTAAGATAAAACACCTGGTTCTCAAACTCAATGTGAATTTCATGCCGCAATTATTCTCGCTCGTTACCATCATCGCTATTATTTTTTACTGATCAGCCACACATGGCGCTTCCTTAATGGCGAAAACAAACAATTAGTCCCTCCGGAAGAACATGGGTGCGAATCAGCATCATGGTATTCTACCGTGACGACCGGGTAGCGTAACGATACAGATGTTAAAATAACCGGTGACATAACAGCTACACGGTACTGCTGGGATTACAAGCAATCCAGTGATAAAAGGGACCGATGTCAACGAAGTCAGGCGTAATGCAAAGGCAGTTAGGTGGCATCGTGCGATAGGTAGACATACCGACCTCCCGTGCTGTAGTCCCCTTGGGCATGCTGTGTTTGGGTACACCAGTGTTACTCCCACTGAGTCCCCGTTACTCTGACTTAAACACAAGGTCAGCATTAAACATTAACCATAGGGGAAGTATCAATCAGCCAGAGAGAAAGGCCAGGCGTCATTTATTAAGCAGTTAAAGTTGATAAAAAGAAGAAGCTGACGATAGAGAAAAATACAGTGGGCAGAGCAAGTCGGGAACTTTTAGAAACGCGGCTGAAAGTGATACGAAGACAGATGATATACTTCAGAAGATTTCCTGTAACACATACAGTATCACAAGACTGTCGAGGCACTGTCAAGCCCAAGGAGCGGATGTAAGTTTGGGTCTGGGAAGACAAAGGGCCCAGATGATGGTCTGCACCAATGGAGATCCAATGTAGCCAAGGATTTAGCGTAACATTTTCAGAGTAAGAACATCATCTGAATCCCTGTAATAATGAATCAGGGGATATATTCAAATATGCAGCTATGATCACAGTGGCATTTTATTGTGAAGAATGAAACAGGATCTGATTAAAACCAGAAAGCTATTAATTATTGCAATACAATCCATCCACCCATCCATCTGTATTCTGGGACAGGGATAAAAATTCATGATACCGGAATTTATCTACGATTAAAAACGGACGCTTGAATACCTATGGATGCTTGTTATAAAAGCCAGGACAAAGAAGCACAGCCATAAAAAGATCTGCTGGTGTAAGCTGCTGTCAAATCACGTCAATGCTTAACTACAGCAAGCTAATGAATCAGGCAGACAGCGTGTGAAACACTCGCTCTCTTTCGGAGACTGATTCACTGTTTCCCTGCTATTCGGCGTCAGCGTTCGGAACACCTCCCACCACCAGGTAGCTACACTGGGCACTTTAGCTTCCCTTACTGTTCAGACAGAGGCAGAGAAGCATGGTAACCAGGTATGAAATGAACATCATCGGCTGCAAGAATCCAGCCTCAACGTAGCTGGACCATGCATGCAAGCAGCTTTCACTAAGTGGGGAAAGAGATGCTGCTTGCGAGTCAGAGTTAGGAGCAAAGTGGATTAGTAAGGAAGTTAGAAGGAAACTGAGAGTGCCGGGCAGGTGAAGGACGTGCTGACTTTGAGAGTTAATTAAAAAAAACAACAATGACAAATCCTTAGGTCCCCCCTGCTCGTGACTGGGCGCTGCCCATGTGAGCACGCGTGTCTGTCATTGCCCACAATATAGCGGAGATCATGATAAAATCTGACCCAAGCAGTGAAGGACAGCGAGAAGGTTCTCAGGCAGGAGTTTGGGCATGTGTGCGAGCGAGTGTACGCACAAACTCCGATCTTAAACGTGAAGAAGCAGCCCTTCATTCTATGCCACATGCAGAGACACAGGCACAGGAATGGCAGAGTGCAGCGCAAAGCGACTGGGAACCATGTAGCACACCTGCAGCTGAAACCCACACGCTGCCGAGAGCATTCAGGTGATGCTGCTGGCACGGAGATCTCCGCAGAGATGACTGCAAATATTAAGTCTTACCGGAACTTGGTCTAAATTCATCACTTTTTCAATCGTATCGATTTGTTCGTTCATCTTCTTCCCGTGTCTATTGGTCCACCTCAGGATTCTTTTGTCCCCTCTTCCCCTGTTCCGTCTCACTCCTACTCTGGGACGTAATCACACAAAGTCTCTGCTTTTTATCCGTCAATTCTAATTAGCCAAACTGTACCTGCCTTTTTTCGTGTGGGTGGGGGTGGGGGGTGATACAGTATCATCGTGACCCACACAGGACAGGACAGGCAGCATGGGAACCCTAACCCAGGGGGACCCGGTGGAGTACGGCGGGTATTGATGCAGGCAGTCTGGGTTGACAATTACATGTCAGCAGCTCTTAATTCGGAGAATTTATCCCAAGGCCTGTCACATTAAGTCCTCGCTTGTTTTGATTATAAAGCCTCATCCAACTGCAGCGCTGCTTTACTACACAGTGCAATGCGTCAGCATAGCTGTGCAGGTAAAACCCTGGTGTGAATGAACGTGTGTCACTGCAGTGTGGCCTTTAGCCAGGCTAATTAAGTGAGGGTTACGTGCACAATGCCTTCGTATGGCAGCTGTGAGTTTTCGATTGATTTGAATTCTATTTTCATATTGCACTTATATTCCTATCATGTCTCACTACAATATTTCATTTCCACACCTCCTACAACTGCTGCGGAGCCCTGCCCAGCTCATCCCGCGACCCCCAACACTACCCACTCGCTGTAACCCAACGCTGCGTTATATATAGCTTCAGTGTGACCCAATGTTCACTGACACACTTTTCCACACGCTTCTCTCTCTCTCTCTCGCTCTATGTTTATCTTTGTATCCCTTCTTATTTCTCCAAGTCTGTCCTGCAATCTTTATGCACCCTGAAAAACATGGCGTCATCCATTCCCACTTCTATGGCGCCTTCCCACTGGAAAAAACCAAAACTAGTCACATCTCATCCAAAAGTGGATTAAAAAGGTGCAGCGTAGTCGCCACCAAAGCTGTCTGCATCGTCGCCGCTGGCGTTTAAGCGACTATTAAAGCACATCCTGACACAATTCGCCAAGTCCGCCACCAACGACCTCTCGCTGTCAGGCTTTATCTCCATATCTGCCCCCTTAATGCCCCGGTGCTTTGGCAGCTCTGAGCTGTGGGAAGCTGTGCACACAAGCTTAATTGTTCCTCAGATGACTTCTGGCGAAACCAAAATCCACAGGGCGCCAACAGCGCTCCGGGACATATTGGCATGTCAGCCTTAAATCCGAGACTTATTTCACATCACGCTTGCAGCCAGATTACTCGCTGCTAATTTCGACATTTAAAATCCCCTCCTCTTTGTTCCCCACGAATTACGCACACCACAAGGCTCACAGTCAGTTCCTCTGACTCCATTCCCCTGTGCATCGACCTCGTCGAGTCCTCATCTCTGCGTCCAGCTAAGGGGGATCAATCATGGCTGACAGGTGCAAAATTGATCAGATTGATAATGCGTCAATCATTATTTTGTCAATTCTGAGCCAAATTTTCCCTCTCAACCTGTTAGCCATGTTATGATCTCTCCCACTGAGCAAAGTTAATTAATGTTATTAAAAATAGCCGGTAAGCGTCCACACCAGTCTCAATCACATGCTGTTCCAAAAATCACCTTTTAAAAAAAAACATTCTGCTGGGTTTGTGACTCAGCAAAGAAATAAACACATAAATCTGGGGTCTCCTTGGCACCTTGGGGGTCTGGTCACTCTGATAACCTGAGCTCTTCCCTCACCCCCCCCCCCCCCCGTAACCAGAACTCTGGTGCCCATCTGTCCTGATCCAGGCTGCAAGACAAGAGCCCTGACTCCCCGTGTGAGTTCCCGCACAGAATTCCCCACATCGATTGGCCGCTGCGATTTTCTGGCTGAGCCATCCCCTGTGCTCTGCCTGAGGTCTTTATCGCTGTCCCTCTTTAATCGTGCCCTTCCCACACCACTCAGCACCACAAATGTCACTCCTGTGTCATCTTTCAGGATCTCTGCTGAGCTGCGTTTACACGTCTGTTTCTGCGTTCCTGCTCATCGCGAAACTGGCTCGGATTTTTCAAGAACATACGTTACATATCGCCTGAAGAACTAATTCAGAGAGAATAGGAGCCATGTATCTTTTGACATTTAGTAGAAATGGGAAAACATATACACTATCAACTGGTGAAACTGGTAGTGTACTCTACTTATCCACACTAGACTGTATTTATATGCTGTTAGATTAGCTTTATAGCTTCTAGATGATTTATCAGACTTTGTTAAGCATAAATAAAGTGCGTAAGACAGGTCTGACATCAGGATGAGTGGCAGGACGACAAGCCAAAGCAGTGTTATGCATCCGAGTGTCGGGGGAAGCTGGAGCCATTCTCCATGCAGAGCACAGGTAGCAAACGGCATGAGCGGGAGGCTGACTGACAGAGCAGCTGTGAGGAGCAGGGTTGGTGCAAGCTGGGAGCTTGAGCCAGGCTCCGGCGCTTTGGGTGGGGAAGCCAGCGGTGCCGCCAGGGACCATGCGGGCAGCAGGAGCACAGGCGAGCAGCAAGGCGGCAGGGCGCCGGAGCGCAGGGACTGACCAGGGTCTGTTGGTATCTCAGAGTCTTCCTTTGCGGTGCATCTGCAGCCATTGACGCGCTGTCACTGACCCAAAAATAAACCGGCTGCCCTCCTCAGCATTTCCACCCGCTGCAGAGCACACGGCGTTCACTTACTGGCTTCTGGCGACGGAACCAGTGGCGGCGACGCCCCGTTGTAGATCCAGCGCCGGCCACGAGCCCCCTGGACCCCCCACACGTGTGAGTGACGAGGCGGCCCGGCCCGGCCCAGAGCGGCGGTTTCCTTTATTAGAAAGGCAGCTCACACACTTACAGGCTCACATGAACAACAGGGGGACGCACTCCGGTTGTCCTTGGCAACACATGAAGACCTCAACCGCAGCTAATTTTTTTTTTGCTTTGTATGGGAGGGGGGGTTAGGGAGCTTGACAGGCAGCGATGCACCTTCAGGGCTGCCCCCACGTGACAAGGGGCTGTTGGACGCAGGCCCATGTGACAGTTGCTCCCTCCCAGGTTTTGTAACATGGCCCCGTCGATCAGAACTGATGATTCGGTCATATTTCATACGTCGGCTACCTGATCGAAGGGAAATGAGACACGCATCGTATCTCTGCAATAAAAACATGGTGGCTGGGGCTCGCCAACATTCCCCGTGAGGTAAGACATGTCAGGTTGTGGGACTTCCTGTCTAGTATACGGAAAGGGGGGATTTTGGAGCATGGATACAGGCAAGTCCATTAACTGTGACGGCTTTAAGATGCACCGTGTAAAACGGCAGCATTAAGCGTAAAATGACAGCAGGGTCACCAAGAGCAAAGCAGAACAGCTGAAATGAAGACTAAAGTAATACTCTGGCTAGATTTACCACTGAACGGAGAGCAGTAAGGCAATATCATGCCTGCCTGTGCACATGGGAAGGGAGACAGCGAGCACAGCAGGGGACCTGCGCAGCACAGGGGCCAGCAACAGCCAACGCTCACATGATGTGTTTTACAGAAGAATGACCGCAAACACCGCAGATTCAAATTCCATTTATTGAAAAACAAAAACAAACACCATGAAAAATGCATCTTGACATTTGGCAGACAGGCACGTAAATCAGGAATTACATTAATTTCCAAGTTTTATACCCAAGCAACCACACCCTGCAGCACCACCAGCCCGGTGAAGACAGCACGGAGGCATTAAAATGTGATATGGCTGCCAACTTAATCTTCTGCTCTTTGCCACCGTAGAACGTCTCATCACCCAGACCGTCGCTCCCGAGCACATAGACACAGGCTGCTACAGGCTGCAGCAAAGCTCTGCATGAATCTGTTTATCTGCACCATTCTCCTTCAGATTCACAGCGTCTCACTAATCCCACGCCTCCCCAAACCTTCAACTATATCGAAACGATCCGGACCTGCTGCCTTACAATGTACAGTGACCCTTCAAGACACATGGTGCAGAGATTTTTTTTGGCATTTAACAGAGTATATAATACTGGAATGTTTAAAATAACAGACCGGATATCCCAGCAGAAACTTTTCCCCGTCAAAGTATGACCTGCTTACAAAAACTGGTAACCAGCATGACTGAGTCCAAACAGCACACTTCATGCAAGTGTTTCTGAAGTGATATTAATGCCTCAAGAGGGGTTAAGGATATAGCAAATGAAGCATTACTCTAAATCTTTATGTATGGGGAGGGGCAACTCTAATATAGTGCTTTAGCCTTTCTAATTAAACTTGGAAAAGTCAGTCAGGACCCATTTCTCTGGGATGCAGAGGACTGGCAGAAAAGGAGTATTCCTTTAAAAACAACTGAAGGGGAAGATACTCATTTGCAATACGCCTTTGGCCTCGGAGGGATATTTCAGACACCAGAGGAGGTTCTCACCTGTCTCTATTATCTGTTTTGATCCCTTACTGTGCATTCGCACATTTATTAAATTGCATGCGCATCTCTGTACGCGCCTGTGTGAAATCAATACGCACTGGCACCCAATTAAACGGAACCAAGGCACATTTCACATTATGTTGATAACGAAGTGCCGCCCCGCACCCTTTCCAGGCGACGCTCAGGCTTAAGACTAGCTGCTACCTAGTCTTCCCAGGGCCATTTATTTCACTAGCTGGTCATTTCCAGCTTAAGTGCTGTTGCATCCTAAATACTACATTGATCCAATTTCACACACAGTTTAAACGCCCAGAACAAACAAATAATGGATGCATATAAACAGGGTATAAAACCAAAAAAACCATCAGTTAAAAGTTATTTGCATAAAATGTTAGTTATTTTAAAACTAATATGAACACCTCAAACGTGTGATGACCACGGGAAGATGGTCGATTGGAATGAATGTGAGCTGGTATGTTGTGAACCACCTTTGGATGCTTGTCACTTCACTGCAGAGATTGGCTGCATTGTGTAGGATAATCACATCTAGATCCCTCCATGTCTTCAGCTCTCCTTTGAGGGCAGAGGGATACCCAGGACACACGCCGCGTCAAGTCACTGTTCGGGGTAGTACTTGGGGAAGAGGAAGAGGTCTTTGCACAGGGAGCTGGTGAACTCTGACATCTCCTTGCAGCGGTGGTACGCGGTTCCAGGAGCGTAGCCTTCCCTCTGCTTGATGCAGGCGTTCACCTGGGGGGGACAGCCCAGTTCAGGACGGAGTTGGCTGAGGGCTTTAACGTCAGGGAATGTCGGGTCGGACATGCCCAATGAGAAATGCAATGCACTTCTCATTGGGACTACTGGAAAAATCCTTCAAAAGCTGCAGTATATTCAGAACAGTGCTGCTAGGATCCTGATAAGAGGGCGTAAATACGACCATATGACGCCCATTCTTAAATCTCTTCACTGGCCTCCTGTTTCATTCAGAATTGCCCTTCTTACCCACCAGTGTATTTATGCGAATGCCCCTCCCTACCTCAAAGAACTCATTACCTCACATACGTCCACACGCAACCTCCGCTCTGCATCAGTACATCTTCTGAGACCTCCTAAGACCAAGCTTCATTTTATGGGAGACGGGGCTTTTTGCTCAGCTGCACCTAGACTGTGGAATGCTCTCCCTGAGTATCTGAGGATGCCACAGACTGTTGATGCTTTTAAATCTGGTCTTAGAGCTTATCTTTTTATCAGAGCTTCTGGGTCAAATTAATTTGTAGCACTTTGAGATTTGCTTCAAATATAAAGTGCATTATAAATAAAATGTATTATAATTATTATTAACATATGATTAACAGGGTGGTAAAATGCCACTGATTGTGCTGACAGACTGAACCCGATAAGCTCCAAAAATACACACACATCCAGTGTTTCCTCTACAGATTTCACCCATCTCTTCCATGGAAAACCCAGCTTTAAGAACATTCCTACCAGCAACCTGCAGACTGAAATTAGCATCTGTATGTCCATCATACGCGCTGCCATAATTGGGGTCGATACTCAGAAGGTGTTTTTAACTCGCATCCAGCATCTTTTCCTGTTCCCATCATTCTTTAACTGAAGCAAAATTGTGATGGAGCGATCAGTGAAATGTATGTGCTCCCACTGAACAGAGCCGGCTCTTCTGTGGCTCAAACCCCCGCAGCTACAGGTTGGAATCCTCTCCCTGGTTCTGCGTGTCCAGCTCTCTTTCCCTGCCTAGGCTTGTCAAGATTCCCAATGCAGCAGACAGCCTGCAGTTTACCCTGTCCATCCTTTGGCTCTGACCAGCTCTACACCATACAAACACATGTTAAATGGATGGGTATTGCAATGACATCCAATTGTTTTAGCACCAGTTCTTAATGAATTAAATGAATTCGTCTAATGGCAAAAGTTACATATATAGTAGCTACTATTTTACAATCTCAGAGTACTAGTTATGATAGGAAGTTTGATTACATTCTCTCATGCTGTATGTATGCACCTAACTCAGTTCAGCCATCTCACCATGCTCTCATCTATCGACATTATATAATTAATAAGCAAGTTGTTTTAGAGCTCTTTGGCTCATCTTGCTGCTACTGTAGTGTAACCAAACATAGGGAAGTATAGTATCTGGGAGTATACAGGTTGCCCAATGATAAAAATGTACCGATTATATTTGTGACTATATTAAATGGTCAGATGATCTTGACTTCCTTAGTTGGCGATACTGAAGGGTAGAGTAATGATTATCACTGCAGCAGTGGGTTTGATTCTCACCCCCGGTTGCGTGTGTGTCTGTGTTTATAATTGTTACATCATGAAGACTAGATGTGATAGATGCCTGTTACTTTTTAGCTTGTGGAGACATTTTTTTGGTCCCCACAAGTGTGAGCACAAATTTATAAAAAATTGTGAATGCAATCAAAAAACTAAAAACAGCCAAAAGCCTATTTTTACGGTGGGTTAGGGTTGTCAGACAGGATACGGGTTGAGTCCATAGAAATGAATGAATATTTAAGTGTGTGCAGTTCGCATAAAAAAAGTAAAATAAGCAGCTGCTTAACCATGCGGCCAGCACTTCGTCAAATATGACTCCAATTGGATGTAGACAGAGCTTAAAGATGTGGAATACTAAGCAGCGACCTTTAAGAGGCAAGAGCAAGATACCTGAACCAATATGTCTGACAGGTGCGTGTCCTGGGTTCTCTGTCTTAAGGCCGTGTTCAGCTCCTGGATGTACCACGAGCCCCTCTTCGTGTTCCTCATCGCTGCCGTCCCTGCGGACACGGCGACAGCCAGTCAGATGACTCTCTCGCAATCCTCCTTCGAGTTCATGTCCCTGAAACAGCCCCACCTCCCCCGCCCCACCTTTCAGAGAGGCAAAACCGCAGATCATGTCCGAGCGCTGAGGCAGTTTCACGCGCAGCCGCTCTCTGTCCCTGTCCTGGCTGAGAGCGCTCCCCCTTTCCTCCTCTCTCCCGGCATCCCTCTCCTCACAACCTGGGGAGCACATGCGGTCTCTGCCATCCGCCTGCTCAACCCCGCCGTCCATCTCCTCTGGGGAGAGGAAGCGTAGAGCGAGCATGGGTCACATCAAAGGCCCCAGAAACATGCTGTAAAATGATCGCGCTAAGGGTTAAAAAGCAGACTGCTTCTAGAGTTCACCTTTTCAACTCGCTTCCCCACCCCGGATTAAAAAAATCAGGCTTTGACAGGACAAAATAATAAAAGTTTAGGTTTCCATGACAAGCAAACAAAGTGGCACCTGATCGACTCAATTATGGAGGAATGCGTCCGGTATATTATCTAAAGAAAAGGAAAATATTAAAAATATTAGTCTGGCAACAGCGTACCTCCTCTGCAGGCTTGGATAAAGAACATTTTGGGCTTGTTCTGAAGCTGGGGACAGCGTGCATTGTCAAAAACCTGAAATACCCAGTCCACCTGCCAGAGAGAGCAAGACAAAAATGATATTTATAGTTCTGCGGCCTCTTGGCGCCAAAGCGACTTGACATTTCTCATGGTTATCCTGCTCACCTCCAGGAGCTGACCATCTGTGCCATACACTGCCCCCTCCAACCCATGAGACAGCAGGCAAACAGCGCAGCTGTCTGCGGCCTGGTGCTCTGGCCTCCCACGGAACTGCTCCACACACTCCTTCATGCCCTGGAGGAGACGCACGACGACGCCAAGTATACAAAAAGCGTAAACACGGGACCAGCTCCGAAGACGCAGTTAGCGACAGGGGGCTGTGAGGTACCCCGCACCCATAAACGGGACAATTAGTTACATGTCAAACAAAAACTATAACTGAAGGGATAATTTATACACTAGCTGCGGCACGTCATGCTCTCGTTTCACAGGGTGTCGTGTGACGCTGGGTGTACCTGAGCTGTCAAGTTCCTAAACACCACAACTGAGAAGTCCAAATCTGCAAAGACTCTGCTCAGAACCTCTTCATCCACTTCTCCTCCGACCCGACTGACCAGCTCGGGAATTTCATCGTCAAAGTTTACATTACTGATTATGAGTGCCAAACCCCGGGGGCTGGAGACCATCCTGTATGCCTGTTCATAAAAAGGAGGGGAATTACATCCACAATACGAACAGGCAGGTATGGGTAACACTAAACTGGGAGGGGCAACACCTTCACATGAAGGTGCCAGCTCCCAGAAGTTTCTGAAGTGATTTAACACTAAAAACCAAGACGTTTTGGGAGATGGTGCTTGCCTGCTTGCAGTGAGCATCATAGAATCCCTTGGAACAGGGAAGAACACCCGTGATCACTGGACTGTCTGCATCTAGGCACATTTCTGAAGATTCTGAAATGGCACAAATTCATCTCATTCTAGCATTTATGTGCTTAACGCTCCTTCACCGCATGCTCAGATGTTTACTGACCATGAGTCCTGGCTCTCTTGATTCTAGCCGAGTCCTCCTGGGTTGGCAGTGGCAGGCAGGATTCCACGCAGTCCTGAAACATGTATGGCGGTACCTGCATCAACAATACCCCGGCCAAAGCTGAGCCGTTCTAGGCACCTGACACTCGGCTTACTGTCCGCCACCCCCCCTCGAGAACGGAAACAGGGACATGCTCCCAGCACTCACCTCCCTCCCCCTCTTTATCTGGTCCATCAAAATGTCGCGAAGGTGCTGCTGCTCGGTGCTTCTCAGGGCCAAGCAGAAGCTGCTGAAGGCCTTGGGCCCTCGCTTTGGAAGCAGGTTCAGCAGACGCCAGCTCTTCTTCCGGGAGGTCTGCTCCGCCTGAGGTGAGAAACAAAATCCGTATGAAAACGTTAATACTGCGAATTACTAGAATTACAATAAGGCCTGAACAGGTTGTGTCATGCTACTGCTCACGTCTCTGTTTCACAACAATAACAAAGTCCCCTAGAGATAAATGCAGCAGCGCAGAAGAACTCATCCAAAGAGGAAAGCACTGTGACCAGGCAATAGCGGGGATAGCAGAGAACCTGGGGTCGGCAGAGATGATTTATATAACGATGAAATGCTGGTATTTCTCTACGTGATGAACATAAATGCCCTGTGGTTTGGAGCAAAGAACATTAAATCCTCCTGGATCCTAATTATTCATGCATTAGAGGTAGGGGGGTCCTTGGCTCCAGTCCGCTTTTCATTTAGGGGTCCCTGGTTTAAGAAGAGTTGAACAGCCATGTAGTATAGTGTAATATAGACCATATTTTGCTGAACTGGGGCAGGTGCCCTGGAGCGCCCAATTACCAGGATCCCCTCAGCCATTCCGTCAGTAAGGATTTCATCGGCCTGGAGCATCTGAAGCAGTTCCTCGTCCACCACCAGCTGGTTGCAGAGCGACACGGAGCATTTCCGCAGCGCCCGTTTTTCCTGTTCCTGCATGCCGCATTCGCCCAGCATCCTGCCGCCGAACCCAAGGTCCACCACTCACTTTTCACGAATGAAATTGGTATCAGGTCAGCACTATCGAAAGCTGAGAACTCGCTTAACTGTTCACGAAAGGCAATTACAGAATTTCTCCAATATGCGGTTAAATTAATGTGGAGTTGATCAATAACGAATACATCGATCTACTTCAAAGAATATCTAAGTAGGCCACGAAATGCATTATACCCATATTGCTATTTAGATGTAAAAATTACAGCAACAGCTGAAACGTGGTATATGATAACTCTTTCAAAGTTAGGCAACTAAAACTATGCATTCTGTGGATGAATGTACACCGCTACAGGTGCACAGCCCATTTTTAAATATAGACTAGCTGATAACCCAGCGAGAGATCATTTAAGACTCCGTTAGCGAAAACAGTATGGGGGAAATGCATTTACCTTCCTTAGAAGTCCCGCTCAAATATAAGCTTAACTTTAGATACTAAATTGTCATTTCAATAAAGTATTTTTGTTGCTATTAAAACTGCATTGTAGTTAGGCAACTCCGGTAAACGTTAAAAAATACCAGTTTCTTGCAAAGAATTTGCTTGGAAATGGGAAAAGTGCACAAAACACAAAAAATGCCACCAACTCTGTAGTTAAAATTCCAAAGCAGCCTGCAGAAAATACCTGGCAATATTTCTTTTTCTAAAGAAAACCAACCCCTGAGCAGACGTGGAAATTATTCGGAAAGGATCTTACTATTGTTACAAAACAATAACTTGAGGCTGCTATTCAAAATAATTTTAAAAGAATTCGGCTCGTGCTCGTTAGCTAAGTAAAAGCACTGAGAGGCTAACATTAGCAGGCTTTACAAAACAAAATAAGAAGTCTACGGAAGAAGAACTATATATTTGGATACAATTTTGAACGAGAAGGACGAAAGATACTACTTGCGTTTTTTAAGTATAGGTAACCAAAATATTTTTCCTAATTTGAGGTAACCTATCGTTCCAAACCTTCTTGCTACTTCCGCGCGACTACAAATCCACGGCTAAGTTGGAACACAATGATGAGCATGAGGTTCCGCCAATGAGAAAGCGGCTCCAGTTTGAGTTACATTTTGTGGACAAATTAGAGTCCCGGTTAATTGAAGATGGGCCTATGATTGGCTGGCACCGGTCGTGTAAAATATTGGCAAGAGACAGGACTTTTCAGTCCAAGTTGCTAAAATTCAGAACGCTGAAAATAAACAACCGATCGGAAATAGTAAACGTCATAGCCAAATACATAAAAACGTATTGAGTTAAACTGGTCCTGTGAAATGTTTCCATTTTTTATAATGAGATTTAAAAAGTGGGCAGACTCTAGCGGCATGTCTATCAAAAAAGGCGCGGAACAGTAACATTGATAGTCGAAACAAAATTTCGGCCTGAATGCATTAAAATTGTACCAACAATGTTTAAGTGAATTTTTTTGAGGAAGAACCCGTCTGCGATAGATGACAGGCGCTTTGTGAATAGTATCATGCTTATACTGTAATCACGATACTGGATTGCTGCGAAAGAAAATAGATAAAATAAATACTTTACTAATTCCCTGGAGGGAGATTTTTCATTCAAGAAGTTTGTGTAATAAAGTTTGAGTAGAAACAGTAAAATAGATATGCCCTTGAATTGATCAATGATGTAGCCTTTAAGTTTTATAGTCCAGGACTGTGGGTTATAGTCTTGCTCCTGACTCGCTGTGTATGGAGTTTGCATGTTCTTCCCTGTGGCTACAGTTAAATTATGCACATCAGGGTGAATTTTGACTGTAAATTCTGTGTAACTGTATGCGTGTGTACATTATGATGGACTGGCATCCCACCCAGGATGTCCTCTGCCTTGTGTCCTGTCTTTCCTCGGACAGACTTTAGGGTTCACCTTGATCCTGTATGACAACCTACTCAATTTTAGATGTATTATTTCATGAGCAGTACCCCACAGTGGCAGGTAAAAGAAACACCCTCTGGAAATTTGTTCCAGTGTTCATTATGTACACAGCACATGTAGCTGAGAGTAGAAAGCTGAAGCAGCAATCTGAACTGTGCCATGGAAAATGGATGTATTATTTATTCATGAAACTCTTATCCAGGGTGGTGTATAAGCTCAGTTTGCCTTAATAAAATAGATTATCATAATACTGCGGATGGATTTATCTATATCTGTGCATTTGTAGCATCATGTTTTTTGGGGTACTGTGTGGCTCAGTAGAGTAGTGGGCCTGTCAAAGGAAGGTCATCGGTTCAGATCCCATGGTCAGCAGACTGATTTTATCTTTAGGCTAAGGGACACTGACTGACCCTGCTCTCCTGAAATGTAGATATGTAATCATTGGGTTAATTCACTAGACTGCGGAATATAATAGACGTCTAATTTTATGTGCATAATTCACAAGTGATTCAAAAGATCTTTCTTCAGCATCACTTCTTGTTCAGTTTAAGGAGACATGGTCCATCGGACTGTGACACAGTTGCCTCACATGTCCAGAGAAGTTGGTTTGACCTTTCACCGCGCTCCTCTCTGTATCTGGAGTTATCATCTTCTTTCTCTGTATGGGTAGGTATTTTCCCCAGGTCCCCTGATTTCGATGGATTGTGGTCTTGAAATAGTCTTTAGCACACGATTCTGTGCCCTGTGTGGCACTGGCATCCGTTTTCAAGGAGTATAGCCTGTCTTGAGCCATTTACTTACTGGGATAGGCTCTGGGCTGTGAACCTGTGGTGGATAAATGGTTATGGGGATAGGATGGATAAACAGGGTCATCTTTCTGGGAAAGCAGAGAGACCCTACGTTAATTTTTTGGAAGGATCCGTTTAAAGAAGTACAGCTATGTAAGGTTCAATGTTGTTATATTATTTACAGAGATCTTTTGTCTATTTATGCTCTCCCATTCTTGTAATATAAATCTATTTGCTTTTTCACTTTCTTTCTCTCTCCCTCCCTCCTGCTGGCATGCTCTCCTGTCTCAGTGAGTGCTGTCAATAATTGATGATTTTTGCTGACTCAAAGGGTAACAGGTCTAAAATCAGATATTCACTTTGCTCCAGCTTTTTCTGCATATACCAATAATTGGCCTGCTACTATGTGTCTGTGTACATTGAACACATTACCTGTTTGTTTATTTATACACCAATGCTAATGAATTTCTTATATATCCGTCTACATCTGCATACATCTCTCATGGAAGTGAAAAGGTTATTTGCGTCAGTCTCTCGAACAGCGGGATACATGGAAGGAAGTAGGGAGATTAAACGAGAAAAGAGACAGGGGGTAAAGGACAGAGATCGAAAGGGAAGGAGATATTTAGTCAGTATATGCAGTGAGTGACTGGCTCACTAGACGTCACAGTGTATCAACACCGGCACAGGCAAATGGACAAGGACAGAGGGGGTGAGAAGGTGTTTTCCAGAAAAAGAAGCTTCACTTTTGGGGCTTATGGCGGGTGAGTAAGACAACTATATTAAACAGACTAAAGACTCCACTTTCATCTTATCACCTTTGATGTTGCTTATAGGAATATAGTCTAGATGATGTTTGTGTTTCATGTCATTCACACTTGTAAAACAGAATAATTTGGAATTAATGTAATACACACAGTTTTAACAGTTGTTGCTACTTTGTCAACAGGGTGGACAAATTCATTGGTACAGAAGAGGCACGGTAATATGCAATCTCTCTCTACCTGTATCTACCTGTATAGCTGACTTTGGAATGCCAGCATATATACACGACTTGTTGACCTTACGGCATGCATGTCTGTCTCATGGCATTTCACACCAGATCGGAGTCCATACAGCACAGCATATTAGACATTCTTGATCCCCCCCCCAATGAGACAAAACCTCTCCGTCCCACTGCTTCTGTCCAGAGGGTAAGCATCTGCTTTTTAACTGAGGATTCCACCACGAGAAGCTACTTCTATGTCGACTGACGTTTGCTTCCTCCTTTTCTGGTCAAGGACACCGAGCTTTTTGAGATAATTGAAAAACTTCAGGTAATTCATAACTATCTGCTATGAATCTGGTCTGTTCAGACCCTGGTAGCACTGACCCCCCTTTCCAATCAGTGATGCTTTCGTATCTTTTTCCATTAGGGAAGTCGGCTTGACGAGCAGCGCTGTGAATTCCCTCCTCCCTTGAAGGTAGGATCCTTATAATGAAACATTCAAAATGTCAAACTCTGTGTCAGATGGTCGTGCATTCATTTGCAAGAACTTGATTCCAAAACCTTAAGTGTGTTAGATTGCAGAGTAAATGGGTAGCAATGCTAAGATTTCCCTTTTTTCTTTAATCACAGCTTTTAAAAATTAGTGGGGTCCTCCCTTTGATTATTCCCCCTAAATGTGGAGGCTACTGGATAGATCCACCTTTGGAGAAGTTTGCTGCCAATAGTCCCAGCTTATGTGAGCCTGGACAAGCTACAGACAGTTATGACATCATGGAGAGAGACCTGGAAGCGAAGATCTACAGAGAGTGTTTCAGATCCAAAGTCAGTTCAGTGCTCTGATGTACTGATGCACACCAAAGTCCTATAAGCCAACACATGCACTTCTTGACCGGATCCTCTTCCTCTTTCCTAGTATCATCACTCATTCACAGCAGTAGATACAGCTCTAGGATCCCTCATTCTCTCTGTCTGCTTAGAGGAGGAAGAAAAGAGAATTAGAGTCATACTGAGGTTTGTATTAATACTCAACAATTGTTATTTGCTGGTATCCTGCTAGGTTGCATGATTTTGAGAAGCTATATAGATCTAATAGACTACTGAATTAAAATCTTGAGTGATGTTAATTGTTCTTTTCGGTATTATAAAGGGAACCATTTTGATAGAAGTCTTTACACCCAAATCTCTTTATCTTGCAGAATGAGAGAATGCACGCTACATGGAGTTTTCTCCGTCTCTCTCTTCCATAATTTCCCTAATGCTGTAGAGCTGGCTAAGGTACTTGAATATTTAGTTCTGCATATAGTGACATTTCTATTATTAAGAAGGCTGCACTTTATTTAGCAGCTTGGTAAAAAGCATGTCTGATGTCTTTAAACAGTTACGGACTATGTAGATGTTATTAAAAGCAACTCTTGTTTCTATAATTAAGTTGTTTGTGACTCCTTTGAATTTGTTAGTAATGCATTTTATTAGTGACTAAAAAATTATACAAGACAAAAAAGGAAATAAGACTATGTGACATTTGATCCCTAGATGCTTTGCAATAACGTAACCGTGACCCGGTTTGAACTGGTCAGCTACCTCAAGGTAGGTTTTCTTTCTTCAGCTTGTGCCCAACTTCCATTTCAATTAACTGAAAGTATCAGTTCACCTGTTTCATTAATTAAAAAATTAAACTAAATTTGAATATGCAAGTCAAACTACAAATCAATTGCAGGCTATAAATTTATTGGTGTTTTTAATTAGTTTTCTTTTTCTGATTTGATAGCATTTTGTTAAGAATTCACTTTTGTTTGTCTTCGTCAGGCCCCGGAACTTATCACAGCATTTGACGAGCACCGAATGTCACAGAACTTCAAGTTTGGTGTTTTATACCAGAAAGAGGGACAGGTAAAACACTGAAGAATGCTGACTATAAAATGAGCAGGGCAATAGTAAGAGTGTGTGAACTCGATCTTAGTTGTAATTAGATCCTGGATTTCTTTGTGTCATTTCAGTTGACCTTTCACAACTCTGATGAACACCCTCGGTTTCAGAAGAAATCAGAACAGCTCAGTTTTAGCTCCAGCAAGTAATTTGAAATCCACATTGACAGATAAACAGATATCACATGGATGAAAAGCATCCTACATTTGTGTGTGTGTGTGTGTGTGTGTATATATAGTACAGTGAAATGCACAAATGCTGGTGAAATGAGTAAAAGCTGTAAAGCTGTTAGCTTGCTGGAGGCATAAAAGGTTTGCATTTTCATTATGGCTTTACCTAACACAAACATCAAAAATCCATGAATGGGTTTAAATATTTAACAATGCTTTAGGTCAAAGTAGTTGTTGGGTCTAGATTGACTCTCAGTTACCTTATTGAGTGTCACTGCAAAACAAATAAAATGCATGCCTCATTTATTTCCATTCAATGGTGACGACAATGGCAGATGTATGCTTAGATCTGACTTTTGATTATGAAAAATGTATTTCTCGTGAAGAGAAATATTTGCATTGATGAATATCATGGCTACAATGTCAATTAAAGCATCCCACTGCATCCGTTCTCCTTAAGCATTCTGGATGATGTTGCTTTGGTCACGTCCACCTGAGACACACCTTTCTTCTGTTGTCCTCCTCATTGGTCTGTTGTTACTATACTCATCTAGCCTTCCTGCTCTCTCCAAGCTCTCACACCACGGTGTTTGTTGTCCCCCCCCCCCCATGACTGTTTCAGCTGACAGAAAAAGATATACTGAGCAACAATGATGAGAGTGAAGAGTTTCAGGAATTTCTTTCCATTCTGGGGGAGACAGTTAAGCTACAAGGCTTTACCGGGTAATGAATGGCAATTGCTGTAATATGCCATAATCTCCAGTGCCCCTGTTTAACATAGGGTAAGTCCGCCAGGTCAGTCATTTCACCAGGCCTTGGGGATACTGGCCAAGCCCATACTTCACTTTGGACAAAAGCCGAAGGCCATCTGTACTGGTTTGAGGTTTGCCAGTGCCTTAAACATCTGTGGATGATCATGGCTGACACGTCTATATAGCTATAATCTCTATTGTGAACATGTGATACTTGTTCATTTAGCTGTGATGTCAGTTACATTTTGTCTTAGGCCACGGACATGGCAAATCAATATCCCACTGAAAAAAACTAAGAATACCAGAACATTTTTGCAGATAGGCATTCATAAAATGTCCCTTTCAGCATATTATTACACTATAAAGAACCACAGAAGTGAAAGTGTTACGGCGAGGTCCCATGTTGTTCTCATCAGATATGGAGGGATATACAGGTAAGAGCGTTGTTGACCTTAATGGTTGTCTTTGTCTTATTTAGGTTTAGAGGAGGTTTGGATGTGTGTCACGGTCAAACAGGAAGTAAGGCTGTCTACACCTCCTTTTCTGGAAGGGAAATAATGTTCCACGTAGCCACAAAACTGCCTTTCGCAGAAGGTGACACGCAGCAGGTCAGTTGAGGTTTCACTGTTTTCATGGAATAAGGCTCCATTTTAGATAAAACACACAATAGAAATATTTTACTCAACGTGTGTCCTTTCTGTCTGTCAGCTGCAGAGGAAAAGGCACATCGGCAATGATATTGTTGCCTTGGTTTACCAAGAAGGTCAAGTCCCATTTGTTTCTGACATCATCAGCTCCCACTTCCTTCACTGCTTCATTGTCGTTAGGCGAGTTCACAGAGAAGATGAAGCGAAGGAGGGAGGAAGGGGGCTGTTTCAGGTGAGAAGGTGCACAAACATTTTGCAATTTGTTTACATGCTAGAATTAGGGCAGTGTGTAGTACAGTGGGTTAGTGCGATGTGCCCACATTAGGAATGTTGTGGATTCAAATTCCATGATTGGTAGAGTCATATAAGCATTGGGCCCTTGAGCAAAGCTCTCATCCCCAACTGCTCCAGGGATGGTGGCTGATCCTCTGACCTTACAAGCTCTCCTGATTTGGACAAAAGGGTCTGGTAAATAAACAGATGCTGTGTTTATCTTTAAACAAGTTTCCCACATAATGCATACAAATGTGCATGGATTTAAAGGCAAGATGTTGAAAACACGTGCAGAGAAAACTGTAAACACTTTCTTACCAAAAGGTGTGCGTCACAGCCAGAGAGGACGTGCCCCCATTTGGCCCGCCCCTCCCAGATCCCCCCACGTTCACGGAGGTAAACATGAATGCATTAATAAGTAGGCCAAAAGTACCCTAAATTACTCAGAGCCACTGGAGTCATGTGTTGGTGAATCAATTATATAGAATTATTCCCGAACCCCCCAAAACCCCTAACATCAAATAATAAAACAAAATTCTTTCTTCCTGTTTTTTGTTAGTCTTCTCAACTGAGAGAATTTCTCCTTACCAAGCTAATCAATGCGGAGATATCCTGTTACCAGGCTGAACGATTCAATAGACTGGAGGTAAACAAAAAAATAAAGATAATACTTCCTGTCTTTCTATATCTCCAGAAAGTGCAATGACGCCCAGGATTATCATGTCTGATTCTAAGTCTGTTACCCACTCTTAGCTGCGCACGCGTTCATCGCTTCTTGAGGGACTCAGATCAGAACTGAGTGCCCAGTCGCAGTGCATGCTGGGGGAATTGCCCCCTCAGGCCCTCCCACAGCCCGAAAGTGGTCGCGCAGGATCAGAAGGAGGTGGCGGCTTCATTGAAAACTTCAAGGTTGAGTTCTTCATTCTGACTGCCTTCTTTGAAAAGAATTTTAACCTGACTGCTGCCTAAAGCACTTCTATGCTTGCTTGCTCTGAAAAAAATCCTCTGCTTGATCTCAGAGAGCCATAAGGGTACGTAGCCACTCCTTTGACAACCTGGGGGTCTCAAAGAAGACAGTAGGAGGAGGTGCACAGAAGCCCAGGGTGACTCACACGGTACGGGCGCATCTGTCACCATGCACGCAGTACGACTGTGCTATCATCACATGGTATTATGGACTAATGGGAATGGTGGGGTTTTACACTGTTAAAAGTTACATACAAATACTGCATCCATTCATTCACCTTAAACTCAAATGAATTGCTTTGTAAGTCATTAATCCCTCACTTGATGATTCCTTTCCAGAATTCATGTTCAGCAGAAAAAGAGGGAGAAAGGTGAGAACCATAAAGTACAATTTCTTCTGGAACAATGTTGATGTGGAATTTAAAGGAAACGGTGGTTAAAGTAAAATTTTAGTCTACTTTTATTTAAGATTCTTGGAGTGTAAATCCCTGCGGACCTTTGGTCTAACAGATCTCATGCTTAGTGTGGCCAAGCCAACTTTGGCATCGTAATCTGCACTATTTCTTGATGAGCACATGCACTGACGTTTATGATATGCCACGTGTTTCAGTGAGTCCGCAAACAAGCAGTCGGGAAGCCACGTTCAGGTGAATGAGAGCCCCGGCTCTAAGGATGCTAAAGATCAAAGCAGCCTGAAGGAGATGTGTAGCCAGGAATATGTGTAGCCCTATTTTCTTTCATCTGTCATCACCCAGATGGATTTCGCATTGAGCTCTACAGTATGTATGCCGCAAAACTACACTATAACTCACAAATAAATCACAGTATTTAAAGATTTGAGTTACTCATTTTTGTGAAGAATTAATCTGAAATTCAATTAACAATTATTAAATGTATTACAAATTAATAATAAAATTTCTGCACTGAAATTCAAGGAATGTCAAGTTTGTAATAAATGTGCCACTGGTTTTTTATTGTCAAAATTTGTATGTTTTACCTTAATTGCTACTTTTAATGTAAATGTTTACAGTTGAAAGCAGGACTCACATGCCAAGGTAGGATAAGCAGCGCTTCAGTAACATGCACAAATCCTTCTTCATAAATTATAACCAGAAATCCTTCTGTGAAACCTGACTGTCATATAATTCAGCCTTGAATTCGTGCTGTTTAAGTTAGATATGCTGTGTCTGATGGTGTGATTTATAGACCTCTTGTTTTTTCTACACTATAATGAAAACCATTCCAATTCATCTATCCATTTTTCAAACCGCTTATCCTTCTGGGTCGTGGGGGGTCTAGAGCCTATCCCGGAAGCTATGGGCACAAGGTGGGGAACAACCCAGGATGGGGGGCCAGCCCATCACAGGGCACACTTGCACACACCATTCACACCTATGGGCAATTTAATAACTCCAATTAACCTCAGCATGTCTTTGGACTGTGGGGGAAAACCGGAGTACCTGGAGGAAACTCCATGACAACATGGGGAGAACATGCAAACTCCACACACACGTAACCTAGGCAGAGACTTGAACCCTGGTCCCACAAACTCCACACACGTAACCCAGGCAGAGACTTGAACCCTGGTCCCACAAACTCCACACACGTAACCCAG
>JABFEB020000132.1:20822822-20843096 GCA_019775895.2 Stomatorhinus ivindoensis
CCTATCAGTGTGGTACAGCCCACCCGCACAGGTCCTATCAGTGTGGTACAGCCCACCCGCACAGGTCCTATCAGTGTGGTACAGCCCACCCGCACAGGTCCTATCAGTGTCTCAGTCCCTCAGGTTGTTGATGGAGGCGCAGATCTTAAGTGCGGGTCCCAGCTTGATATTCATGGTGGACATGAGGTGCTCCTCCCTCAGCAGAAGTAGGGCCTGACCGTCAATCTCCTGGGAGAGGAACTGACTCGCCAGGTCCTCACAGCCTGATGGACAAGAGAGAGAACGAGCGCTAGGAACATGGTCCTTCTGAGGCGTTACAGAAATACAGTGGTTCCCAGTACATCTGACTACGTCTAGGACTGTGGCAGGAAGGGCGCATTTTAAATAACAGCAGCTAACTGGTGGCATCCGGTTGCCATGCAGAGAATTATTTACTACAGTAAAATCCCGTTTTAGCGGACTCGCATATAACGGAATTTCGCTTATAACAGACAAACACTTTGGTCCCCAGGGCCACTTTTAGCTGTAGTTTTGTTTGCGCTGGATATCACCGGCATGTCCGTTATAACCAGATACGTAGTCTGGATTATTAATAGTCACGATATAATGATAAATACCACAAGTGTGTCTGCTGAGGTGTGGCATGAGTAAATGGTGTCCTGTAGTTGTGTTCTTGCCATACAGCAACTCTGGATATAACAGACTTTGGATATAACGGACTGTTTTGCCAGGTCCCTTGAAGTTCGTTATAAGTGGATTTTACTGTATGTCAAACTTAGAGCCTGCTGCAAGTGCAGGAACAGCCTGACTCTGAGGCTGTGCAAATGGACACAGGAGACCCAGTTAGTCAGTTTGGCTTCTTTCCTCCAACAAGCTTTTCTTGTTGTTAGAAGGTAAAGGACCCCTTTGCACTTATAGAATTTTATTTTCATATCGTTAACTCTTATACCCATCCAATATATGGAAATCCAGATAGATCTGGTTTTTATGAGCCTCTCTGTGACATGGGGGATGTGACATAGACATACAAAGTCATCAGCAATGCATTGTAGGTAAATGTTCATCTCAACCTGGTGTGATTTCACATTTTGGAACAAGCATCGCTACTTAGGGAAAAAAGACAGAGGGGCCCAGAACATGGTAATTTTCAGTTCTACTAGCCAAGAGGGACACACACTACTCAATATAATAACAGGGTGAGGAATTAAATAAAACATCAAACAGTAAACCAGGGATGCCAACGGGAACCTCACCTTGCAGAGAAGAGATAAACTGACACACTTCCTCTACACTCCAGTGAGAAGGGCTCCCAGACAGGAATTGGGCCCCGTCTAGCGAGAGGCCCCCGGGGGCCTGCCCTTCCACCTGCGGCCTGCAATGCGCAGGCCGAGGGACAGAAAACGACGAGCCTGGAGACAGAGACAGCGAGTCTTCCTCTTCTTCCTCCTCACAGCTGGAAACATCTTCGGAGCGGCTGGACTCTGATCGACACTTTGAGTGGGGTGGTGGGTTATTAGATAGAAGCTCCCAGTGAGTGTGGGCACTAGCATGTAACAACACATCAGTGAACGGGCGGCCCTGCAGCTCAAAATGGTGCCAGCGAGGACCCCATCACCTTCAGGCTGGGCGTCATTTAGGGCACCATCACACAGCGGATCCCTCCTACAAGCTCTCCCACCCCTCCTACTGGCATCACCCCTCCACAGCCCAGCTGCAGGCTTAGCAAAAAAAGTGCACAGAAAAGGAGACACACAAGCTTACACTTGCACAACACACGTTACAAGGGATGCTCACACACCTTGACGGGCAGGTGTCTTCCCGCTATTTTGGCACTGGCAATTTCTGAACTGCTTCTGCGGGGACCCCTACGCCTCAGGATGCCATCTGGGCCTGCAGACCCCCCGGCCACACCTCGCAGGGCCCGGCCGCGCCGTGAGCGGTATTGGTGGCTGCAGCTCACGTTGTATCTGTAGGAGAAGGAGCCATAGGGTACAGAATTCAGCTGTTGAGTAATGAGCTGCCCATGAATCACAAGGCAGCACTTCCACAGTACGGGCCTTTTGCACCCCCTAGTGGAGAATAAGTCAACTACAACCATTCCCATTCTTGCAAAATCCAGTAAAAATCAAATCAGACATAACGGTGTTCAATAATCATAATAACCACAAATATACTGATGTAACGCCTGATACTGTAGCACTACTACTGCTAACCCGACCTGGAAGACCAAATAGTCTTTCAAACCCCATCTAAAAGGATCTGAATATTCCAAAGGAAACTACTCTAGGGTCGGAAACCTTAACCAGATTTTGTAACATGCTAGTTGGAGGTTATTAAACTGAACAGTTTTTATATTTTTTACTGTTTAATTTGTCTAAGAGACGTCACAGGCCAGTTGTTTAGAAAATATGACCTGTCAACTAAATATGCTACACACCACTGTAACGATGTACATTAAGGGAGAATTTTTTATCACAACATAAACCGAAAAATCACACGTGCAGTATTTTGCAAATTTTCATGGCATAAAACAAGACAATAAATTAATTTTGATCCTGCATAATCCCTTTGAGGTGCTGACAGAATTATTTTGCAGTTAAAAGAGCTTTAATGCTGAAATTGTAATGCTTCACAAACAAGTGAGTGACGAACAGGAACAATAATGATTAGTAGTAGTGGTGGTTTGTTTATGTTGATTGTTAATTCCATGCCAGCAACTAGGGTGAGAGTAAATAGGGATTAAAGTAGGACTTAAAATGAGCCAGAAAGGTACAAAACTGCATAAATGACTCCAAAAGGCTACAGTTAAAAAAATCTAAATAAGACTGCTTAAGAATAGCTTATGATAAAAATAATCTAAAAAAAACCTTTGGCTTGACTTTACTAAAAACCTGAGTAAAACCTGAGTGAGTAAAATGGTAACCATTTTAGTTAACTAAATAACTTTTGTCATCTTTCCAAGAACTGGACTGTTGTTATTAATAGTTTCATCCCATTCAGCCTGCCATATTTTCATTACATGACACAAGTAGAGGCTTGAGATATGAGGGTGGTATGAGTCACTGTTGTATATCTGAAGTAGCAGTGGTGGTGGTGGCAGTAGTAATAGTAACCATACCTCTTGGCACAAGTCATGGAGCAGAAGCGCTTGGAGCCCCGGAACTGGTTCGCTGGAGCAAAACCTTCACAGTATTCACACTTCATCACTGGGTGCAGGGGCGGGATAAGGAGTTACATCCAGGAAATACACGGAGACTCCGGCTGGGCTCATCTGCTTGCTTTTTACAGATCACAGACACTCACCTGCAGGAGACTCAGACTCTGTCTGGTCTGCAGATGGTACAGCCATTGGCAATGTCCCATCAGATCGATCCTTCACTGGTCCAGTAACCTGTCAATCAGCAAGTGGTTACCATGGTTACAGAAGCCACTCCCCTTGACAGTCCAGCAGTGTGTTGCACCAGCTTAACGTATCTACGATAATAAAGTCGGTGTAGTCGTAAAGTGCACCTTAATTCTTACGCTGAATTTAGCGTCGCATTCTTTGTCAGTTGCACCACTGCTGCTTAAACTACATCTAATATTGCCTGTGTCCTGCTCCTTCTGTGTGCCACGCCCCTTCGTTAACCTCGTGTGGAATCCCCGTGTGATCAGTTGTTACTGGTTGTTGTCATTAGTCCTCTGTATTTAGTCTGCATTTCAGTTTGTTTCTCCAGACCGGTCATTGTGTTGTCAGTCTGCATTTTGCCTGCCGTATCTGTAATAAAACCCCTTATTTCCCGATACCCTGACATTTGCACTTTTGTCTCCCAGTTCCGTCCACGCTGGGCACGACATTATTATTATAATTAAATGTATTAATGGTTTATTATTAATATTAAAATAATCAATAAGAAATCTTTATTTTTAAATGTATTTTATTATATAATAATTACTGTTACTGTCTACCATTGTCTAAATAACTTGTACTCGTGAGGAATACAGTCATCTTAGGTCGCCATTCACAGTTTGACTTCTGAGATTCAGGTGGAGTTCTAGGTAATTTTTTTTTTTAACTGGTTGATGTGACTTAAGAATTTAAAGTTCGAATGAGATCAAGAACTGATGTACCACTGTATTTGAGTCACAGACTGGATCATTTTTCAGATAATCAAAAAAGAAAATAAAACTGCTTTGCATTGGAAGGAAGTTAATCCGCGGTTAACATATGCGGGGGGTGGGGGGGGGGATCCTTATGCATCAATGGATATCTTATACCACTAGTATTGTTTATCAAATCTGTGGTCAAGTTAGATAGTGTAGAAATATAATAAATGTATATTTTGTAAGGCCAATATAGTTTTGCCTGATATTGCCAGTGCCAGCAGTGCTGCACTATTGTGTAAAGCATGCACTGGTCAATCATGTAGAACTTTTGTCATAAATATTAATAAGACATCTCCTACCACCCTGCAAAAAGGAAATTTGCTACCCGTCCCGCCCACGCACGAGGCAACATGGCTGCGTCTACCAGCAGAGCTCTGGAGCCTCTGGAAAAACACGCGGCTCGCACACGGTCTTCCAAAGTTTGGGAATACTTCAGTCAGGACACCTTTTCTGCACCTCTACTGTAGCTGACATTAATGATGCTGGTTTAGCCATTTTTGTATTTTCCGTTTACTTATTCTATCTTGTAAGAGTGAGACAAATTATCGTTTACGACTCCTCTTACACACTGTAGCCTAAATCGTTCCTTGCTCAATGATGTAACCTTAACTATAAGCTACCGTTGCTAGTGTTTGTTAAAAACATGTTTCTCTTGTTATGAAATCATTCCATGTTTTAGCATCTATTTCAATATTAAAGTCAAATTGGTGTACTGAAATAATTAACTTTTGCAGTGATGATTAACTTCAGTCTAACATATAAAACCTATGGAATATCTTATGATTTGCCTTTTTGTCAATAATGCTCTAGTGTTTAAGAAATGTTTTAATAAATTGAAATGTTAATAAGAATTTCAGATTTATGTGTGTGAGGTGAATTGTATTAAATGACTGACTTAATATAATTTATTGATTAGCAAAAATAATTGCTTATCAATAAATTTATCATCAGATCAATCAAAAAATTAGTTGTTAGATTAGTTGAATAATTGAAAAAATAATCATTAGATTAATCGTTTAAAGTATAATCATTTGGATCAGCACTAGTTCACACGAAACAAATAACGGCAGGGCAACGCATTTCTCTGGCTTGCCTGCTGATGCTAGCTCTCAAGATTAAGGTTCAAGCCAGTGACCTTGTTTTATCCTAAATCAGCGGACAAGGTAACAAATTATTAAATTCATCACTGATAATGTTATACTATTACATGTTAAAGACAAAAAAGGTTTGTTAGATTATTCACATTTATGCCATTTTCACCATTTTTTATGATTTTTTTTCAAGATAGACCTTACACCTAATATTAAGTTAGTGTAAAATTTACATTACAACATAGTGCTACGTTGAAACTATTTGTGTGGTGCAACCAACTGTTTTTTAGTGTGTTAACTCGAACATAGGGCCAGCTTATGTCCAGCGGAGGCTAAGATTGGACTTACGCTTAGCTGGTGAAACCCACTGCAGGTCCAGCTCTTGCCTTGATAAAGAACTTACTGGAAAGGGCTCTGCACCTTCCTGGATGACAAAGCCCTCAATTAGGTGAGTGAGGACTTGGGGTTTGACTACAGCTTGGGGAGGGGGGCCCTTCTCCTGCCCACCTCCTGCTCGACAAGTTGAAAGGGACAGGCTGGAAGGAGTGGGAGTGATGCCATGGGCTGAAGAGGAATTAAAAAAAAAAAAGAAAGAAGGAATGAGAAACCGAATAAGTGGCAATGATGTCACTCGTATTTAAATTTTCAGCAACACAGTAATTTGACAGTATTATATCATTATATCGGCAATGCAGAAGCACTGATCCCTCGCCTTCTTCAATAGCTGGGGTTAAGATAGGAGGGGATAGCTCTCTGGCTGGGGGGGTGGAGACAAGGCTGGGCCCGGCCACTGACACGTTCATATCGGACTCCGACTTCCTCTTCAGAGAGCCAGCTGCAGGTTTCCCCTTCAAGTCACAGGCAACATGATGAGTTGGGCTTTTAGACGCACATGCTCACACCAATTGGCTGAGGACGGTTATAAAAGTTAACTGATGGAGAATATGTACTTCACTCACCTGCATCTGAACAGACTGCACATGCAATGGATCTCCACTAGGAGGCACTGCCAGTGACGGGGTAGCCTGGATGTCCAAAGGGTGGGCGACGGAGAGGCAGGGAGCAGAAGAATTGGAGGCAGAGGATGAGGTAGAGGAGGAAGAGTGGGCTGGATTTAGCACAGGACCCTGAGTGGCAGGCAAGTGAATCTGAGAGACCTGGGTCAAAGGCAGCGCACTCTGGGTTGACTTCAGGACCGCACCGGTGCCTCCACCGACCCCCACACCTGTCGCTACGGAGGTCACCTTGCTGGTGGAGTTATTCAGAGACCCGCTATCCTGGGCACAGCAGCTTCGGGCCTGCGCTAGAGCCAAAGCCTGGGAGTTTCCTAGAGAACCCTGCCTGGCACCCACCAGCTGAACAGGAACATGCGGTGGCAGGTGAGAGGTACTGGATTGGGGGTTGCTTGGTGGTGCAGGTAGAATTGGAGGGGGGTGCCTTGAGGGAAGCTGGAGGGGCAAGCGGAGGCCTTGGACAGTTTTCGGCTGAATGGGGACAGGCCCAGAAGTATGGGCCATCTTCTCAGAACTTATGTTAGTGTTGGTTTGCTGGAGTGGTTGAACCACCAGTGTCTGGGTGTTAATATTAGGTTTGGGCCCTGCAGAGCTGACAGGATATCCTTGCGATGGCGTCGGGGTGTTGGAAGTCGGAACCAAGATGTGAGTCGCTGTGGTAGCCGAGGTAACTGTGGTGACAGCACGTGCTTGACAGAAGCCAGAAGTAGAGAGAAGAAGCTGAGAAAGAGGAATGGATGGAGAAGGGGAGGAAGAGGGTGGGAGGGGAGGGGCTGGCGGAGGGGCCATGCTGGGCTGGTTTCCAGTTTTGAGGTTCATACTGGGAAGAGTGGGAGTGGAGGGCTGTGTGTAAGAGGGCAGTTTAGCGTGCATTTGTTGCTGTTGTGGGGGCTGCAGCTGCTGCCCTGTGGTCTGCTGTGCAGTCTGGGGGAACTGCTGTTGCTGCTGTTGGACCATAGAGTAGGCGGCTGAGGACACAAGAAAAAAGAAACGGATGGGGGGGGGGGGGGGAATATCAGTTTAGGAGCCCTCAGCATACCACCTGAGCACAGTGACTTCAACACTGCTCAAAAGCCACATACACTACAAATCATTTGCTGGTTCTTAAATTTTAATTATTTAATTAACTAGAAAAGGAGTAGTTTAGAAAATGACAGGCATTAATGATGTCATAGAGTGAGACTCCTCTCCTCTCTTTTTACCGGTGTCTTTCCGGTCAGGGCACTCTGTTTTCACTGTGGCAACTTGAGAACTGGAGACGCAGCGAAGGGCCAGGTTCTGGACCTGGATGGAGAGAAACGTCAGAAAACGGAGGAGAGTGATTCGGCAGGCACAGAGTCTCAAGGATACTTTGGAAGCACTCTTACTTGGTCTGTATCGGACTGGCTATTAGAAGAGACGGGAGTAACTTCGTGTTGCTGATGTTGCTGGGTCTGTTGCTGGGTGACTGTTGCTACAGCAGCTGTTGCTGTGCCAGAAGGCATGAATATAAGCTGCGAGGAGAGTGGTGTCCTAAGAGAGCGATTTACCTGGTAAAGGAAGGTAATTAAACAGTTAATAAAAATGTCCATTTAAAACAACACAAGATATAATAATGATGCAAACCTCACACTACATTGAACACTGAAATAACAGCCGGAAATACAATGCTTTTTCTGATCAGTGTAAATTTAAGACTTGCATACAACATTTGTGAGATCTTAAAATATCAAAGATGAAGGGAGAAAATGAAACTTCAAACTCACTCTGAGGAACATCTGTCCCTGCCCAGCTGTGTTTCCACCCAGCAGTACCGACTGACTCAGGGCTGATGATGTCGTAGAGGAGGCGGGGCCAAGAGGCCGAGGGTTGCTCATGGCTCCCCCTCCCGAAGAACTTAAGTTCACCTGTGATATTGACTTGACGTTAGGCAGAAAGGATTTAGCCTAAACTTTTGTCACAAAAAGCCATTTAAATACTCTTATGTCTACTCTGTAATCAATAAATGAGCACAATGTGAAAGAAAACCAAGTTTTTATTCCTAAACACTTCCGTATGTGTTCAAAAAGTAACTTCAAACTGCAAGTGAATTTCATTTGATACATTTTAACCAAATAAAATTAGTGAGTGCAAATATCAGCCTAATAAAGAAAGATTAATATTCCTGGTATAGCGAGACAGACGTTTGGACGCACGGTGCAGTGAGCTGTGCTGGTGGCTTGGGAGACACTGTTACTGGGGGAACTGGACTGACGGCTGGCTGCGAGGGTGGCCTGGAGAGAGAGAGGCATGAGAAGTGAGAGAAAATCAGTATCCAAATAGGATCCTCCTAGGGTGTCATAGCTGCTCAAACACAAGGCATTAACAGCTTCCCCTGACCCAGGCAGCCAACGGCAGATAAATGGAACCCAAAAGCGCTGCTTCACAGTAGGACTGGTACCTGCTGCACGGCTGCAAGGTTCTGGAGCTGGGCGCTGCTAATCTGCTGCTGCAGCATCAGTTGCTGGAAGTACTGGGCCGCATTGGGCTGCCTCTGCAGGGCCTGGAGAGCCTGTATCCAGCAATGAGAACAGTGCTTACACTGGGAGGCCCTATTTTTGGTATTGGTCAGGCAGTTCTTGAAAAAGGCACAAGAAAACTTCCCAGTTAATGCTTAGAGTAACATTAAGCCGGGGTACGTGGAGTCTGTGTACAAGGAAAGAACCACTACTAAATCAAAACACACTAAACTATGTACATGAATACTACATCTGATCAGGTTTATATATGTCTGAATCTGCCAACATTATATTTTTACTACTGGTTTCTCTTCCTGTGAGCACTGCTGAATTTTCTCTTCACTGTGTTAATTTGCTAATAAGGCTACACTGAATAAACTGAAGAAAAAGCCCATTAAATACTCACAGCTGATGGACGATTTCCAAGTCGACCTGCATGAAGTAGTCACTCCTCATCTTATTTATCATTATTAATACGCTTATTAACATTCATACAAACTCAAGAGGTAGAAATGTGTACTTTATAGCATCCACAACAATCAGAGTAGACACTTAATAAATCTGTTACAATTTTATTATACATTTCCATCTATCACCCATGGAGCCTCCAACTGCTGATGCAGGCATTTTTGATAATGATTCTGGGTGGCCAATCCTGTCAATACGTTAGGGCATGACAACTACCTATAAGGTGAAAGGGACACTAAAAGGGGAAACATAATGTACATGTATAGACCCACTGACCTGTACAGCCTGTCTCTCATACAGAGACATTTGAGATATCTGAGGTGGGCGAGAGTTTCCCCCAGACGGAGTGTTTCCATTAGCAGAACCTGCATTCTGGTCCCCATCAGTCTCCATCCTGAGTGGAGAACAAAGCTGTCAATCAAAGATTCACAAAAGAAAACAAAATATTGACTTAGAGGAAGGAATAACACAGCATGGAGGCTGATGGTTATTGGGTGTACAAAGCAACACTCAATTCTTTATCATTGTTAATTGGATTACCGATCATAACTTATTTGTAACAATGATTAAAAGTATCCCCCCAACAAACAAACAAACAAATAAACGAGTCTTTCTGTAACACACAGCTAAAGTAAATTTCTGGACATGAACTCAAAATCAGTATTTGAAACTGTGCACAAATAACAAACTGTTATTTCTGCAAGCACAAGCACTACGTTAATATATCCAAAAGCTTCCATAAACTAAAATGCAGCCACAGTTCAACTGTCCATAAATAACGAATGATTTAGCTCGAATCTTCTCAAAACGTAAAAGTAGTAAACGCTAGCTTAACGGATTCCCGTGGTCATAGTTGAGCTATATGATTTACATAGCAGTGAAATCTATTGCAAGTGTCCCGTTTCTTTAGCCAAAATAAGAAGTACAAGGCGAGTTGTACCGCGATTCAAATACCTTAACCCCTTAGCTACTCTCAATGCTACTTACGTGCTTAAAATAATACTTACAGATAAATAACAGCGTTATTATAAAACTTTCATATTATATTAATATCTACTCCTATTAATAAATATCATATTGCATACAGTAAAAGCGCGCTTGCAGCTAAAATACAATCGCTATAGTAACAATATACGTTTCTTTTTTATTAGTTTTGCATGAGTCAAGAACAGTTTTCCCATCAAGTTCTTTCTGGATATACATACGTCTATTTCCCCCTTCTTGTGTAATACTTTTCTATAGTCGTTTGTTTATGTTTTCATATAATTCTCTCCCAAGCATCTAATAATATAAAGATCCGCGATTCTGCTAATGGACAAAATATTCCGCCTCCTTTTTGGCGTTTGTCTATGCATTTCCGGCGTAGACTGATGACGTCGAACAGCCGCGAGGAAAAGCGCAAATAATAAAATAATAATAATAATAATAATAATAATAATAATAATAATAATAATAATAATATAGCATGTTTGTTACATTATTACTGTACGGCATTGCTTCATTGCTTATTGTATATTTTGTTTTATCATCGTTCTCTATTGTAAAAGTTTAAATAAAATAATAATACTAATAATAATAATGACTATTTCGTAATTGTAGTTAGGTTTACCACTTGTCCGTATAACACAGGTCCCGTTTTGAACAAATTCTTCCGCGATGTGCAACGTGTTTTCGTATGCATGATAACCCCCGTCAAGAATTCTTGTTATAACGTTTAAACAGATTAATGAATTTATGAGTCATTGTTACACACAATATTATTATTCATTATCGGGATATATAATAAAATATAGTACAACATAGTCTACTTAAATATTTTTAGGTATTCCATGGATGTAAAGTAACAGCTAGGCTGAAACTTACAACTTCTAAGAAAAGTCCTAAAACCTGAAGGAATGTCTTAATCTAATCTCTTTATTAGCTACTTTATATTCCTTGAATTTATTTTATTTTGTAACCTAAGATGAGTACGGTGACCAGTGGCCTATACTACGAAGGGGGGTTACTGGCTTATCGGGATAACTGTGGTAGTACAGGCCACAGATAATCCATGACAGGGAGGACACTTTGAGTTAATTCGGGTTTACAAACTAATTTCAAACTAAAAGGCTCCTGTGCTCGGCTAAATAGTTCAGCTCTTCTTATGCTTTAATTGACTGGTTTGTTTCCTTGACTGAAAGACTCACCCAGCTGGTTTACATTAGCATAAGTGACACATGCATGATTATAGGAGACTGACCAATCAGCACACAGCAAGAACTCGGTGCTCAAGTGAAATCCAGGTCCTTTTAATTAAAATGGTAATTTACAAGTCCTAGCTCAAAGTGTCCTCCATGACATGGATTATCTGGTCACCGTACTCATCTTAGGTTACAAAATAATTTAACAATTTAATCTTTTTACTTTCATTTTTTACTTTATATTGGTTTCATTTCTGCTATTCTACATTGACACATTTCTGTGGAATATCAGTTGAGGGAAGAGGGGAATAAAAGAAGTAAATGAAGGGAAATGGTAGAAATACTAATAAACTGCTTTGTACATTGCAGATGTGGCCGCAAATGTGGGCAGAAAGCAAGAAAGGTGGAGAGGTGTAAGAGGCAGGGGAGCGGAGTAAAGTAGGGTAATGTCCCAGGGGACAAGTATAGATACAGCTCCCAAACAAAGGTCTATATTAATACATTACAAAAGCAGCTGCTAAATAATTAAACGTAAACAGAGTAAAACCATCTCAAAAACAGGGGATCTTAACCAGCTGTCTTGGACACCTTTGGGAGTGTGGTGAGGCTTGTGGACTCTTTCTCAGACTAATCATGGAAACATCCTTGATCCCTGTCGGTGACAAATTCACAGGTAGTGATGATACAGCTGTGGTATGTGGCCTACACTCATAATTGGGAAGTGCTAGATTTCAACTAGTGCTGAAAATATAGCTACTTTTTTTGTAACAAAGTTCATGGATTCCTGGTGCCCTAAAGCAGCACCTCTCAAGCCGGTCCTCAGAGGCTCCAAGGCAGTCCACAACTGGGAGGAAGTAAAGACGAGGACTGTGTGGGAGTTCCCAAGGACTGGTTTGAGAAACTTTTTAAAATTTGTGTAAAAAAAGAACAAACAAACTGTAATTTTATTCTTTTATTTATGTAAACGCAGCATTTTTTATAATGTCTCACAACCACAATAAGCATTGGCAACCCCCTAGCAACAGGAGCTCTTCCTAGATACCATTGTCAACCACCTCACATTTTAGATTGGTGACAAAATAATGTAGGGTGTTCTATGAAGAAGTCGCACTTTTGACTTACCTACAACACTACAGCACAGTCCTACTCATTAAAGAAGCAAACAGTACAAGGCAGAGGCATAATCAGATACACACTTTATTCTTTACTAATAATCTTGCCTCAATGGTGAAAACAAATAGCTATTTAAATTTGCTTTGAAGTAAATAGTAAAAATAAGAGCACTGCAATGGGAATTCATGAATCTTATTAAAGTTCAAACACACCTGCAGTAGAGAAGACTCTGGACGGTTATGCATCAATGCTGTTCTTTGGATTCACAGCTATCTATGTGCGTCCGAATACAGAAATACTCCTGTGGCTTTTTCCAAGCTTAGAAATATATACACCACAACATAAATGGACACGGACAAAAAAGTAATCACATGTATATTAGGAATCGTACAGTATTAAAATAACCATTATTTCAGTAGCTGCATTTTGTTGCCAAATGTTTAGCCAGTGTCACATTCCTTCTTGAAAAAAATAATGATATTACAGTTACAGTTTTTGTTTTTCTGGTCATCCGTATCTTTACATTATAGTCGTGACTATCAATAATTTTGCCATAACTTTGTGATATTTCATTTGGTCATATCACAGCTAAACTGATATTTCTCTATTTCCCATGTTATCGTTGGAATTGGTACTTGCTCAGACATTACTCAATCTGGGATGTGCAACACCATTCCATAATATTTTGATATATCTATAACATAACACAAATCTCCTATTCTTCAAAATTTTTAAGATTCTCGAATTATCCTTTAATGTTTCATATATCTTTGAATTCCAAAAAAGTCACTATAAACATAAACATCCTGATATGAATGTGATGAGGTCACATGGGCAGCAAGTGATCATCTCTCTCTTCTGACTCCTCCCCCAAAGGCTCAGTGGCAACACCCCGGTAGGTAGGCGGTTCCTCCCGACTGCCCCGGGATCGACACACAAAGTCACACCCATCCTAAATGACGAAAAGACAGACGAGTTTAAAATGCGTCCGTTAACGCCATGACCATGGGCGTAGATCGTCAACACTCACTGCACTCAGATTTCCAATTTCCTGCCAGAAGGAGATGTTCGGAAATTGCTCCATTCCTTTGGCTCCGACAACCAGCCGCTGGTAGAGGAATCCACCAATCATGTACACCGCCAAGCAGGAAAAACCACTGACAAAACACATGAATACAGCTCAGAGAATCACCAATACAGTTAACATACCAAAAAACAACTACAGCTAATGAAGCCATGTTGGTTCATTCTTACACGAACAGCAGAATCGAACCCAAGCTCAGTTTAGAGGATACGGGTGGACAGACAGCACTGGAATCCAGCTCAAACAGATAAAAACAGTGCTTCTCCCTTTCTCTCTCCTCCAGAATTAGTGCTAGATCTCCCTGTGGTGGAAGGGGGGGACAAAATAAATCAGCAAATAAACAAGTGGCAGGTGAATCATTTTATTACTAAATTACAGACCCCCAGACCCAGGTTTACAGGCCTGCCTAATGGTGCATAGCACCTCAAATTAATAATGTATCAGTCAGTCCATGACTGGATCATGCACATTCGCTAATTTCAGATGCACCCTTAGGCTTTGCTCACATTAACAGGCAGTAATAACACAAATTTGATGTTTTCATGGCTGCTGTGGACACAGAAATCAGACCTTTTCAAATCAGATTTGAGTTGCTTTCATATGTGGTCATAGATCAGATACATAACCGAATCGCAGCCATGAGGCATGATTGGGAACAATCAGATTGGAATCTATGTGGTTTTTTTTTGCCTACATGCATGTGCTGAGCATTTTCTGTTGTTGGCAGCACAGAAGACTGTACAAAAACATATAATTGTGCCATTTCAGAGGACAGATGCATTTACATTACAGTTAGATACAAGTCATTTGAAATTATCAATGTGAACCGTCAAGATATGCTAATCTGGTCAGAGCAAAACTTCGGAATTGAACACAGAGGCTTGTAATGTGAACGTAGCCTTAGTGATTCTGGCCTGGACCCGTGTAACAACGAAGTATATAATATATTATTATAATAATAATAATGATAATGATAATTATGATGGTGATAATAACAACAACATAATACTGCAATATAAAATTACAATGTAGCAATCTGACATGCAGAATTCCACTTACCGCCAGGACTCCTGGCTTGCAAAAGATCATGATGATGGCCCTCCGATCTTCACCGGCGCAGTGATAATCATACTGAGAGCCGTTCCTGTATTCCAGCATCACCCAGTCACCTGGAGGAGGGGGTGGGCTGTTAAAATAGGATGTGTACTGATCTACAGGATCTACAGCTCTATGCAGTCTACACAAAGCAGGCAAAACCCTAACAGTGTCTCTAAAGCAATGTTTCTCAGCACTGACACCCAGACACTCGCTCCCAGGTAGAAAGCTGGGAAGGAGCAAAAATGTGGACCATCAGTAGGTCCCCAAAGACCGGGTTAGGAAACTCTACTATAAAGCAAAAGTGATATACAATTTCATTACTAAAGCCATTCTTCACCCAAGTTCCCACTGAGCTGATGATCACACAAAATGTTCACAATGTTCCCAAAATGTTGGAGGAAGATCAGATAAAAGAGCTGTACTTACTGCCGCCAGTAACCTCTGTGACGGTGTATTTCCCTACAACTGTCTCTTTTCCATCTTTGTCTTTTTGCACGACTCCTCCTCCGGGGATTGCCCCAGCATCACCACACACACGAAAGCGGTACGTGTAGGCTTCATCTCCACTGGTGTTCACAGTGAAGCTTAGAGATAGGAGTGGGACACAACATCACATTGGAGCTAAATAATGTGATCACGAATGACTGATTACAGAAATGTGGGACACTGTTGTATTGTGAAATTCAAAATAGATGTCTATCTGTTATAAGATAACATAGTGATGGTGGAGGATGGGATGGGATTTTTGGCTCATACTCACTTCCTATTTGTGAGGGGCTCCAATCTGCTCAGAGCTTCTTTCTCAGCCTGTGAATTCTTCAACACTGAGGCCAGCTTACAGTTGCTTGTGTTGTTACCAGCTTCCCCATCCTCAATGACGAGGACCAACAGAACAACTAAAGACAGCACTGGCATTTTGTGCAATATATACATGGGATTTCTGGGGAAAGACATACGATTGCTGAAATACATGCATTTAACAACATTTAAACTAAAATAATCTGAAGTGACTGAGCAGAACAATCAGCTTCCCAAAAGAACTGCAAAGAGGAAACAGAAAGATCTTTAAAAAGCCTTTTACTCCACATTAGCCTTTATATTATTCAGATCACCGGAAGAGTGAGAAGAATCTGTGACAGCCACATGACGCTTACTCGCTCAAAAAACATGTGGCCCAAGTTAAACGAAGCGAGCTCATTTCCAACCTACCTCGGCGTTGTCCAACAGAGTTAAGGAGAGCAAACAGATCGAATAGAATCAGGATAAATATCCTTTACTAGTATAGCTACAGCTAACTGGTTCCTCTAATTACGCCTTACTAGTCTTAACTGACAGCTAGGGTAGTCACCTCGCTTATCAGAAAATCACGAACGATGCAACGGTGTAAATGGAAAAAAAATATCAGACGCGGGAAGAAAACTAAAGAAGCATCATCGGTTACAGATACTGTCAAACGCAAACATGCGAAACCGACATAGTTGCTGGGTTTATCATATACTTTCACTATGCAGATTATCGTTATTATCCCATGTCCTATCCGAAACGCGGAAGTGAAACTAAACATATAGGTCATGTGACTGAACTAGGAAACAGTCATTCTTTGGTACCATGTGACCGACGTTGTAGAAGATGAGCCTTTTTTTGTTTAGGTGTGTTTTGTTTCACGTATTTGTTGATCCTCGTTAAAAGACTCAGCTTGTTTATGCATCTGTTTTTACATTTATTTATTTCACTGACGCTTTTATTCGAGGTTAAATACAAGTGAGAGGTGTGTGTGTATTTATATATATACCTATGCCTGCAGTTGATCAGCAGGTTTGATTAATATACTCTAGTACTCTTCTTTTCCAGTGAAATACAACTAACTGCAGAAAATGCAACATAGTTTACAATATATGTATAAAAATATGGAGGTGCCTTTAATATGGAATTTGGGTTTTAAATGGTTAATTTCTCCTCCCTAGACATATAGAGAGTGTAAACACTCCCCCCTCCCTGGGTTGCCACTGCCTTACCTGCTCTAAGACAATGACACACCCAGCCATCACCATTCACCAATCACAGGGAGGAACACCCCAGCAGGTACACTTCCTGTCTTTGGAATGGAGTCAGAAAGAAAGGCAACTTGAGTAAAGTTAATAATTTCAAGTGTCCATACCATTCTTAAACAATGAGAAGGAAGACTGGTGCAATATAATTGAACCGTGTAACTGAAAAACCTTTCAGTATTGATTAACATGGATTCTGTAGAAGACAAAATGCACTGGGAAAGGTAAAGTGACAATTTGTTCAGACTTGTTTGGGAATTTGAGAAAGGAGGGAGGAAGGGGGATGAGGAGTGAAATCTGAAGTGAAGTGGAGAGAGGAAGTCAGAGACGCTTGTTTTCAGAGGAAGGGTAAAAGAAAAACCTTCCTTCACTTTATCTTCCTTGGATTGTTACTGTTACTATTACTTTTTCATAAAAGTCACTTTCAAAGCACAAAATGATCTTGTTACTGGACTACAGAAATGTGGGTTTCTGCTGTATTGTGCAATTCTAAAAAGGTCTGGTTTATTGCTTTAGGAAAAAAAAGGAGAGATCTCCTTGCTTAACAAACTCAGGTGAGTCTTGGCATTTTTCACATTATTTATTAAGTTGAAGTAAGTTGTTTTAACTTGTCTTTCCAGTTTAAATATGAGACAACAGTCCTAACCCATTTTTACAGTTGCAACTTGTTGCTGCACCCTGTAATGAACCTACATTTTCTTAGTGTAATGAATGTTTGATGGTAAAGTAAAAATATCACTACAGCCTGCACATTAGTAACACTGATAAATCTTCTCGTTATGTGCCTTTCAGTAATGCTCTGGAGCATTCAGATCTGTTACATTGCTGTTTACAGCAGTATTGCTAATTGAAATAGGGTCACCCATCATCATCATCATCATCATTATTATTATTATTACAACCATACATCCATATTCCAGCTGGTTCTCCTGGTCAAGGCTGTGGGATTATCTTTTAGTCAGCAAAATGGCTATATTGCAGCAATTGGTATTAGGGTGGCTAATTCATTCAGATGTCTTTTGGTGTAAGCAAATAAAATTGTGGTGTCAGTCACTTTTAATAAATATTCATAGGTCAAAGCATATATAATGTAATTGTAGTTGTAAAATAGTTGTTAACATACAAATGCAGTACATGTTTAAATGCATTGTTGGTCATGTATGAATTTCAATTAATATGTGAACATAAGATAGACAAGTTAATTTTAGTACATGAAAAAATTATTTTTGTCTTGTAGATCCTGAAAAGCATGTTACCATGGGGACTAAAGGTTTCAGCTGGAACGTCTTTGGTTCACTGCAGTCTTCCGGACAAAACCCATCTGTGAGTACCCTCAAGCAAAAGGATCACACTGCTCGAGGATCCAGTCCCAAAAGTGACACTGCAATGCACGGAGTGAGGCAACGGGAACGTGACCAGGAAGAAGAATGGAAGAGGCAACGAGAAATAGAGAGAAGTAAAGAATGGAGGAGGGAGAGAGAAAGAGGGCTGGCACTAGGTCATGGGGAAAGGGTAAAGGAATTGGTAGGAACAGCACAGGGAAGATACATTAAGTCAGGGAAGGAAGTGCGGAGACAAAATGAGAGGCTTGCCAGTGAGAAGACTGGGAAGGAAAGATTGAGAGAAGGTGGTATATTTCATCAAATGCCTGAAACAAGCAGAGAGCGAGTGGAGAGACTGATGAGAAGTATGTGCAGAGAAGATGATGGACGAACTAAGCCTCAAGAGAGACAACGGGGGGGAATAGAAAGGGAAGAAATCAGTGACAGAGACAGAAAAGTAGGCCGTCCAAGAGATGAACAGAGAGACATTCAGAGGAATAGAGACATGGAGCGATGGAATGTTTGCAATAGAGAGAAAGAATACAGGAAGAATGGAGGAGGAGTGAGAGATAAAGAAGGACAACTAGAGCAACGTGAAATACGGAAGGAGCTGAGTCCAAGATACAGACACAGAGAAGTGTGGGAGGAGAAAGAGTTACAGGGTGAAAGACGGAGGGGAAGAGAGAGAGAAAAAGAAGGTGGGGGAACCAAACAATATGAGAGAAGCAGGGGACACCGTCCAGCTGAGAGACTGAGAATACCCGAGACAGAATCTGAGAAGTTCTCCGATCTAGAGGGATGGGAGAGGAAGAAACAGAGGCATAGAGTGACAAAAAGTGATGGAGATGGTGAAGGAGATATTCTACAAGGAATGGAGCTAGACCCTCAGAGGGGACATCAGCAGAAACATAGTAGGAGCGAGGGAGACTGTGAGGAGAAGGGTCAAGAAAAGTGCATGGATGGCAGGGGGTATAAAGAGAGGGACATGCAAAGAGGTAAGAAACAAGACAAAGTAAAAGCAAGATCCAGAGAGGTTGAGGGAAGGAGAGAAAATGACAGATATAGAGATAGATTAATGCAAATAGAAATGGAGAGATATGATGGCAGACAGAGAATTAGAGGGCCAGAAACAGGAAGAGAAGGAACACAGTCACGGCATGTGGGAAACTGGCAGATATATGGAGAAAAAGGTAGAGATCCTATGAAATATTCCCGAGAGGAATGGAAGAAACTTCACAGTCTAGGTAGGGAAAGATGTCCGAATAAACAAGGAGACCTGGAAAGTAAAAGTATAGATGAGCATTGGACAGACAGTAGAAGTAGACCATGGGGATATGGCAGTGATGTGGAGTGTGGGAAAAAGGAGAAAGAGAGACAGAAAATACAAGACAAAAAGCAAAGGCCAAGCAGGATGTGGATATACTCACAGAAAGAGGGCCTGGAGATCACAGAGAGAGAGGCAATTCATGAACAGTGTGTTGATGAGGATATACAAATACCCATGCATGAAGGAAAATTTACTAGAAGAGAAGAGAGGGTATCAGAATGGGTTGAGAATGAGGGAAATGGTAAAGGAGCTGAAAGAAAACCAGAAAGAGATAGAGAGGATGAGATTGAAAATGACAAATGGTTAGGGAAGGCGATGTGTTGTGATGGGGATTTGGAATCTGAGAATGATGCACAGAGTAAGATGCGAGAAGACATAAATCAAAACCTGACAGAGTATGTGATGGGCAGCACAGATGAAAGTGAGAATGAAGTGGGGAATGTAAGTGAGGAATGCAGTCCCTCTGAGAATGAAGGAGAAAGTGCAAGAGAGGAGAAACAAGAGGAGGGGATGGAGGATGGCTTGGCAGCAGTCTCTAGTGGGGGACAGGAGGAGCATGAGGAGACAATTGAAGATGGCCAAGAATTTTTGCAATGTGCTGCTACATCTGATGAAGACTTACAGTCTGTAGAATTTCAGAATGCAGAACAGATGAAGAAGGGTGCAGAGCAGCAAGAAAGAGATGATGGAGATAGAACTTTGGAAGGAGAACATGGTAGCGCCAAAGTGCTGACAGACATAGGGGATGATCTAGATTTGAAAAGAAACAGAATGGATGAAGTGCAAGACAGCAAAGCACCAGAAGGAAAGAAGGGTGATGATATTGACATTGATGATGGAGATGGTGATGATGGAGATGGTGGTAATGTTGACAATGATGATGGAGATGGTGATGATGGAGATGGTG
>JABFEB020000132.1:20846128-20864722 GCA_019775895.2 Stomatorhinus ivindoensis
TAATATCAGACAGTAAAAAAAAAAAAGTTATATGTCTTTTTATACAGTGTATGTAAACTTTTGGTTTCAACTGTATAAACCACCTACAATAGGGCACAGGCCACAGGTGTGCATATAAAAGCAGTCTTTCTCTATTCTCCTCCCCCAGATTCCCAGCTGTATCAGGAGTACTGTGAGGTGGTTCAGAACCAGGAGATTCTCCTGCAGTCTTGCTCAGATGCCACTTCTCCCACATTGCCAATCCTGTCGTCCCAGCTTTCCCGGCGGCCCCTGCCCGCTGTCCCTTCTATCCCGCACCCTCACTCACTTTTCCAATCCAACTCCCTGCCCAACACGAGCACACGCTCTCTCCCACTGCTGCCACCACCTCCACGATCCTCCTCTCCACGCATCTCTGCCTCCTTCTCCCAATCCCCCGTTCTCTGGCAGGAGCTACCCAGCGTCAGGAAAAGCAGCGAACTGAGTAACCTAAATGAAGATGAGCGACGTCTACAGGAGGTGAAGCCAGCATTCCCTTCCAGATCAGGATTCAAAAACGATGGTCTGTTTTATGGCCACAGCACTGCTTGTCATTGCATTTATCTTTAGTGAAGTGTCCCTTTGCAGGTGCGGTTTGAGGTGGTGACCTCCGAAGCCTCCTACTGTCGGAGTTTAGATATTGCAGTAGACCACTTTGTCAGGTCAAAGCTGCTGGCAGCGTTGCTGTCAGCACAGGACAAGAACTGGCTATTTTCCAGACTTAGGGATGTCAGAGCTCTCAGTCACAGGTATGGAACCATTTCCCATTAATACATGTATATAGGTGTTAGTTACATGTTCTGTTTTAATATCACCCTGCTGTACTTTATGTAACCTCAGCCCAAAAACAATAATCTAATCTAAATTGCCAGTAATGTGTAGTTGTGTGTGTGAGTTTCTGCCTTGTGAAAGACTGTTGGGAACCTTTGTACCCTTCTCATCCATTTTCAGGTTCCTGTCCAGACTGGAGGAGCAGGTAGAGAAGGACATAATGCACTTTACTGTGTGTGACATCATCATTCGCTACTGCCCTCGATTCCGATCGGTATATGTGCCTTATCTCACCAACCAATCATACCAGGACAAAACTTACCAAAGACTTATGTAAGTTTATATATGCTTTTCTCTTCAATGACTTTTTTCACTATTTTGTGTAGCTTTGTCTAAATGTTGTGTTTTGTTGTTTTTTTTGCATTAGTGGTGGTATTTTGATTATTACATTCATTGCATCTTGCCATATTTACATCACAATCATTCCTGTCCTGAACTTTCTGTCTGCACCTTATGCTGCAGATTTAGTGCAGGTCATAATTAATATTTATAAGTTATCTGTTTTATTTATACTTTATTTTATTTATATATGTTTTATTTGTATCTGGTTAGATGCTAATTGTATTTCATTGGCTCTGAACTGTACTCAATACATACGACGATAAAGTTGAATCAGATCTGATCTGATCTAATCTAATATATTATAAAGTTTCTCTTTGTTTCTGTGATTGTTTTAAATTTTGGGTAAAATAAATTAATGTCATGTTATATGGATTGTCGCTCAAAGTCATACACACTTGGAGAATGTCACATGTAATCTCTACTGAAATAGGCATTTATATGTTCAGTGTTTTCATTTGGTTCAGTCAGAATCCTGCATGTACCCTCTTGTTGCTTCAGGGAGGAATGTCCCGGGTTCCGGCGTACCGTAGAGACCCTGGAGCGCAGTCCGGTGTGTCAGCGTCTGCCTCTGCGCTCCTTCCTTGTCTTGCCGTTCCAGAGGATCACGCGACTTAAGCTCCTTGTACAGGTCCTTGTCACTGCTTGCATCAAATTAGTGCCTCTATTTGCATTTCCGCCTTAGTAAAGCCGTGTTACACTGCATCAGAGGTGACCATTTATTATCCTTTGCAGAACATTGTCAAGAGGTCAGTTTCAAACACCGCGGAGGAGGTACTGGCTATCAAGACGTTGAAGTTACTTGAGAAGGTATGCCATCTCTCTCCTTCTTTCCTCCATGTTGACATTTTACTCCAATGTCCAGTGAAGTCATCCACTCTCATCTTTTTTCAGATCATAAAAGAAAGCAATGACAGCATTACTCAGTTGAAGAGTATTGAATCATTAGTCTCGCTAAGCTCCAAGGTGGACTTTGGATGCAAGGTAAATATCGTTGAACTGCAATGGTCTTATCCTTCTCCATGGGCACAGAGAGAATCCTTTTTGGGGGATTTCTGGTTCCGGTTGAGCGAACGATGTGCGTGTTTTGGCTGCCACTTCTCACCGATATTTATTGTTGTCGTCTACCGTTTTGTCACTCAATCTGGATTTTTTCAGAATACGCTTACTCAAAGTCTGTTTGTGGTACAGTCAGTTAATATTTTCAAGCATCAGGTGAAAACTCATTTATTTCAGGAATGCTATAATTAATATAACCAGTAAATGACATTCTTGTTGTTGTTGGTTTGCTGTTGCTGTTATTGCTGTATGTGCATTTCTTTATTGTATTATTGATTGCATTATAAAGCATCTTTGAATATGAGAAAGGCACTATATAAATATATAAAAATTATTAACAATTACTGGGTAGCTATCCATCCTTGTGGTTTGTTAAAATACCAGTACAATCCTTAAATCCCTAGTGTATAAGCGTGGATGATGATTTCATTAAACAACACATAATTTCTAGCCAGCAGTCCGGTCCGGGATAAGTGATTAAGAGATGGACGGATCATTTGTGGCACATACTGACAGGATGTTCTTCTCCTCAGACGCTGCCTCTGGTCAGTCAGTCCCGCAGGCTAATACGGGAAGGCTCTGTAGCAGAAATGTGTGATTTTGCCCTGAAAGAGATGGAGAGGACTGTGTACCTGCACCTTTTCAATGACTACCTGCTGCTGTCGCTCCAGAAAGAGTGAGTATGTGAACAAGCTCCTGTGCACACAGCCTAATCCATTTTTACATGCTGAATTCCTTTTATTACCAAAGTAGAGTGCAGTGCATGTGGTTGTTGTTTTAGTGTTTAGTATGTGGGTTGCATGTAGCTCAGCAATATAGGAGACTGTGCCTCTGATCAGGTCTCTTGTTCAAATTCTCTGGCTGAAAGAGTGAAAAAGCACATGTACCCTGTTTTAACTCCATAAAAGTGGAGGTAACACTTTACTTGAGGGTGGTTAGATAATGTAGCACACTCTTACTCAATGTATTAATTAACCAGAAACTTAGTGTTTGCTGCGTACTGATCTGCGTCTCTGTCTGCAGGGCTGTTATAGTTATTGATCAAGTTATTGTGCATCTCTGGTCACTATATTAGCCTCTGCTTTCCTGCTTATTAGAAGTGGCAGGTTCTCTGTGATTGACTACGCTCCCATGACGGAGATTCGTGTGGAGAACTGTCGCGTCAAGCTGCACTCCCTGCAGAAGAACGTGTTCCGTCTCCACCTGGCGCCTCAGAGGGCTCTGCTGCTTCGCACTGACACACAGTAGGAGAGCCACGCCCCACTGCCACCGGCGTGTGGGATGGGCATAGAACTTCATCCATACCTCAGCCTATACTCACCATTTTGCTGTGGAGTAACTGGGGGAAAGACAACCAATACAGAAAAAAACATCATCAGAAATTTAAAATAAAATGTTCTATGGCTAAGCAGATAGTTTATGTGTAGTTATTTGCTGCTATGCATTATAATATTGTAGTAAAAGGCATCCAATGAGGCAAGCTCATTAACATACTGTGTAAAATGACAATAAAGGAATTCAACTGAATTCAATTCAATTTACTCACTAGGTTCTGTGATGATCTTATATTTGGGGTTTAAGGAGAGTGTGTGAAATATGGGTTGTAATGAATTAAGCATTATGCAATTTTATAATATATAGGATGTTTCTACAACGTTGACAAAAAGATTTTACACATTGACCTTGAATTTTCTTACCCTTTCAGCAGCGATAAACTGCGCTGGATGTCTGCTCTTTCCCGACCCCATCCCGACATAGATTTCATTATGGCACAAGGTACCAGCCTTTCTCAGTACCCCTATTAGAAGCTTTTTCTATGTTATTGGTTGAATCGGTGCCATGTGTTCACATTATTTACGTCATTTACTCTAACCCGCAGACCTTGTCCAGGTTCAGTGTGTCAAAGCTTTTGTTGCCCAGCAACCAGACGAAATATCCTTGGAGAAAGCCGACGTCCTACTGGTTCACCAGCAGAGCAGTGATGGTAAGAGAGATCAGTGTTCCACAGATTCCTTTAAAATGCTGCTTTCAAGCACTTTTATAAATGCGTTTGTACTTACCAGTCATTTATGTGGATATATTCATTAGTTGACTGTCTGTGTTTTCCTCTCTCTCAGGCTGGGTTGAGGGTACGAGGCTTTCAGACAGACAGAGAGGATGGGCCCCCGAGGGACATTTGGAGCCCATTGTTAACGCAAGAGCCAGACAGCGCAACCTACTAGACACGCAGAAGATTAAAACTGCTACCGCGACTCACTAAGCAAGTGCTGGATATGTGCAACAGTCATGTAATAAACGAGACTGTGACCTAAGAAATTTCAAAAATATGCAATGAGAACCCATTCTTTTCAGTGTCTAGGCAATATGTACATTAACTATAGTTATATATGTCTAACAGGCAAATATATATTTTTTACTTTTGAATTAAGTATTATTGGGGGACATACCACATAAGGAAATAATGTTTTTTTTATTTCTTTTTGGATGCCAAAGGTATAACAGCCAAATAGGATTTGAGGAACGTGTTTGCAAATTACAAGCTATCGATTTACAGAAGGCTAGCTCTTCATATTCCTATTTGACTCCTGTTTCCCCCATGGCACTGCAGTACTATAGTAATGTGTTTCCTGTACAAATCCTGTATGTATGTATACAGTATATACCACTAGCAAGATAAACAAGGAAAGTATTATGTATATATAGCAAAGTAGGGCAGCGGTGAATACACTTCAGAATGAGGATGCTTGCTTATTAATTGCTCAAGTGTCTGTATAATTTTGAAAAGATACATTTAATTACTGCAGGTGCCCATACAGCAAATATTTTTGTGTTTTGTTGTGTATATTAGTAAGGAAAATGTAAATAGATTATATAGATTAACTATGGAAATGGGTAGCTTGTTGTTCCTTTAAAACTGATTGACTAGAGACTTTTTATCCTTGTAATGAAATGTTCATGTAATTACCAACTAATGAAAGGAAAGAAAAAGGTAGTAAACTCAAATAGCTGTCTGTCACCCTAAAGAGCAAACATAGCCAGTAATACAAACAGATAATAACAATCCCTATACCCTAAGCCTAAGACAGGAAGTAGTTTAGTGGTACCTCGGTTCTCGAATTTAATCCATTCCGGACTCCGGATCGAATCCTAAAAGTTTGAGTTCTGATGGAATTTTTCCCATAAGAAATAATGGAAAACCAATTAATTGGTTCCCGGCCCCCCAAAATTACACCTAAATATGTTTTTTTTTTGCATTTAAACACAAAATGAACAGGATAAAACAAGAGCATTTTTTCCTTAATGGCTTCCAAAATGATAAAGATCTTACCCTAACATTTCCCCTATCCTGCCCCGATCGTCCGCTCCTTCCGTGTGCCAAGCCCCCTCCTTAACCTCATGTGTGATCAACTGTTTCTGGTTGTTGTCATTAGTCCTCTGTATTAAGTCAGTGTTTCAGTTTGTTTCCCCAGTCCGGTCATTAGATGCGTTCGACTTGCTTACAGCACTGGCTTAAAGCAACGCATTCTGATCTTGACGCAATGCATTATGGTTAGATGCATTGCGACCTCCCACCCTCCTGCACAAACTGGAACCGCCTCCGTGACAACACACCTTTGCCCTTATTGGCTGAAGAGTTTAGTTACACGCATGACGTTTCTATCCCAGGCAGTTCCGATGCGTAATCTGCTATTTCTCCCGAATATCACGTAAAGCAGTGAGAACTGGTTTTCAGTTAATTTACCTGGTAAAATAAAGTTTAAATAAATGACATAAATGCTCTAATAGTACACGTAAGTTAATGGTTTATTTATTGCTAGTTACTGTAATGTTGCGCTACTTTATTTGGTTAATCGTCCAGTCTATGAAAAAGGCATTCAAGTAAGAATTGCATTGTAGTATGACTCATTTCCTGGCGCGTACAATTTATATTATGTCAGCTTTCACGGTTAGACTCCTGATATTCAGATCGAGTTCTAGGTCAAACTGGCTTGTTCGACTTTCAAGAAATTCGAGTTCTAGTGAGTTCGAGAACCGAGGTACCAGTGTGTGTGTGTGTGTGTGTATAGCAATTTTCATTCTGTATTTCATGTGGGTACTCGGTTTCCTGTCACTGTTCCAAAACATATAGTGTTTTTCAGTTTGGTCCTTCGGACCCCTCAGACAATCCACATTTTTTCTCCTTCTCAGCTCCCTACACACTTCAACCAAACAATCAGGAAAACTAAATAGCTAGTAGTCGTGTGTGATTTGGCGTCTTTAACCTGCCCATAGCACATGGTTAGCTGTGTGAGTGTCTGCATTGGTGTGCCTTATGACTGACTGGCATCCCATCCAGGATGTCCATTGCCTAGCCTGTACATCAAACTTGCATTCAGTTTATATTGTTCAAATTAACAATATATTTTACAGTCTAAAGTTTTCACCACTCCCTTCTCTCCTATGGAGTTGTTGTTGGCCTAGCACTACGATTGTTTGGCTATGTGTAATGTTTGTGTTGTTTTACAAACTGTTTGTAAATCTTATGGAGCGCTTTGGTAAACGTCACTTGTTTTAAATGTAAATGTGCTTTATGAATAAAAATGTACTTACTTACTTACTCTTCGGAATAGACTCCAGACTCACCCTGATCATGTACTGAAGTCAAAGTAAGGGAACATGGATGTGGTGGATGAATGAATAAAACCAAATGACTTGTGGGCCACTTTATTTGGTCACATGGTACATTCAAAACTCCATGTTAACAACAGAACAGAATGGAATGTTTTTAGTGTAGAAAATACTTATATTAAAATGCAAATATCAGTATTTTTCTGGCTCCGTATACTGTACCTTGCAGAAGTTCTTTGTAAAGCTGCTATCAATTCTATGCATATGTCATGCACACTATGCGAAGAAAGTAATCACAATCCAGTGCAAAGGAAAGCTACAGGCTATGGCTAATGTCAGCCAGGAAACCATCAACTGAATAACCTATGGAAAAAGGTCAGACTGTGGTTGTCGTGGTAGGTACGAAAATCACCTTAACTGGATCAGATAATAAACATACGTTTCAAGACAGGATGTGACCTGTCACCCATTATTACAGAAGAGCTATCGACCCGTGTAACTTTCTTGCTGTTCTTGCGTATTGAAAGCTTGTCATGTTGAAATTGCTAAACAATATTTAAGACAGGTTTTTATAGCTGGCACGGAAGCCAGGTGAATCATAGGATTGTGACCTAGGTGTCACTGAAAACTCCCTAAAGATTGAATTCCTATGTGATTAATCAAAGTGGGAATACCCATCTGACACTTTGCTAACAAGAGTAATTTAGATAGCTCTCTTATAAATGTGTCATTTTCCATTTTTTTTCAACTGAAAATTTCCAGGTGGCAATTTTATAATGTACAATATAAAAACGGACGGCAGCTGGGCTGAATATTATACATAATGATTTAGCTGCAGGCCATATCAGTCATGCCCATACATGCTCATCACGTAGCAAATGGTTACAGTTTGCATTTGTAGTCGCAAAAGTTAACACGAGAGATACCCACAACATTTGCATGCTCGTCGAAATAACTGGAGTGGATAAAACAGTTTGTTCAAAATAAACTATATTTCGGATGCTGCTGATTTATCTGGAGCCTACTGCATTAAAGTTAACTGTCGCTATTGCGATTCGTCCGAAGTTTAAGGAACACCACGCAGCACACGTACAACTCACACTACGAGACACGCCCACAGCCATGTACCTGCTTTCCATTGGTCCCATCTGTGCAAAACCAAGCGGAATAATAGGCTGCATATACAAGATGAGCATGAAAACAGACCAATAGAATTGCTGTCAACAAATGAAATCCCTCCCCTGACTTGCTGCCAAATGGACAGAAATCTGTGTACTTGCAGATGATTGGTTAATATAACCTTAATGGGGCGTTCATCTGTTTGTTGTTGTTTCTGCAGAAGTGGAACAGTCGACATTTTAAAAAGACTTAATAATACTAAAATTACACATTACAGTTGATATTGCATTTATATGGTTTATATTCTTTAGTAACTAGAAGAAAAGGTTGACATTTTGTGGATTTTTGTTAATACTTTTTCTTAATTATTAATCCAAAGGTGAGTTTCGGAGATCAGGAAAGCTGTCATGCTATGGATGGGTCGTGGGCGTCGGGTGGATTGCTAGTTAGCTCGCTAAATACTGACATCTGCCTGGAAATCTTCAGCTGATCAATTTGTTGTTTATTGCTGTTTTCGTTCAGATGACTTCCAGCTAATGCGCTTTCGCGTTGGGATGAGGGATCATTAGCGGGATGGCTACATTTACGTATTATTGTTTTTGATTTTCGATTCAAAACGCAACATATAAAATGTCACTCTGTCAATCTATAATCATTAATTTGTTTATGCTTATGAGATGTCTTGGTAATATTATGCGTGATTTTATAGTAGCGTGGTTTTCCTATCAGTAAACGCACAGTTTCTATTCTTCTCTAGATGGGCAGCCAGTATAAGCGCAGTGTGCCGCTGGATGTGAGGAAGGCTGAGGGGGAGAGAGTCCGAGCGAAGCATCCGGACAAGATACCGGTAAGTTTACCATTTATTTTGCTACACTTTCATGCGAGCTGAACTGTCCATCCCGGGAGTGTGTTAATTATCTCTGTATCCATTCATATGCATTTTTGTAGGCTATATGGAAATTGTAAGATTTCTTTTTTGCTTAAAAACTTTTAAATGTTGTTCCTCATTTAGATTATCGTTGAGAGGGCGCCTAGATCAAGAGCACCAGACCTGGATAAGAAGAAGTACCTTGTTCCATCTGATCTCACAGGTTACTTAAAACTATTTTGAACTGTTGCATGCTGCATGTGTGATTTTGTATGTTGTTGTTGCTGTTGTCAGACGTATCAAATACTCAGCAGCACCGAGTGATACACATCTATACAATTCATGCTTGATACTGTCATAACATGTGATGAAATAGTATGTTCCAGTCAAAACTAAAGCAAAACGATATTTACCTGTAATGCTGACAGGTTCTCCGCTCGTCTCTCCTAGTGGGTCAACTGTGTTTCTTAATCAGGCAGCGGGTTTCTATGCGGCCAGAGGAGGCACTTTTTTTTTTCGTCAATAACTCGCTGCCTCCGTCGAGCTCCCCTCTCTCGGTTGTCTACGAGGTAATCTCTTGAGCCTCCCTCTGTTCTCTGGGGTTCTCATAATGTCCCCTTTTAATGGATGATTACACCCAGCTTTTTTCTCTGTGTCCATGTATTTCAGGAACACCATGAAGAGGATCTCTTTCTGTACATGACCTATAGCACTGAGAGTGTTTATGGCGCTTGAGGAGAAGGGGGAAAGAGGGAATAGGGGCTGGGGCTGGGGTTGTGAGAGATGACACTACTTTTGTATGTTTATACCACTGCTGTTTCACTTTTGAATTATACATTCAGGATTCTCTGAAAGAAATTATACAACGAGACAGCAAGTTCATTCGTGTGAGTTTCTCAATGTTTTGCTCCTGTATTGCATTGGTTATCAATATTCATTAATTAAATGACAATGATGAGAAAGAGCGAAGTCAGAGCAGCGCTGGAAAACAACTGTGTTGGAGAAGAAAAAGTCAGAGGAGACGCATCTGCTTGTTTTTTTGCTCTCAACTGAGTCCTGTGCATTTAATTTTTTCTAGAGTTATGTTAAACTTTTCAAGCAAAATAAAAAATGAAACATTTGTCGTGTGAGATTTCCCAATTTTTAGGTGTCATGCAAAAGGAGGATGTGTGTTGTGATATAGCATCATAAATCCCAGTTTTTCAGCAACATTATACGACTGATAAATAATTGGGGGAGTACACTGGCACAGTGGTTGCCATGGTCACTTCACCTCTGGATAACAGGGCTCCATTCCCCACTCTGCTCAGTGTGTCTGGAGTTTGTGTGTGTCCAGTGATGGACTGGTGCCCCGTCCTTGGTTATTCCTTGCTTTATGCCCAATGTTTCTGGGATAGGCGCCACAACCTCAGAACAAGTGTTATAAGAGATTAATGAATAAATTATTGAATCACCCTGTGATTCACCCAATGACACTGTACTGAAGTGGGGTGCAAGCTGGTTGGCTTGATGTATGTACGGTCTTGTGAAAAGTAAGATTTTTTTTCATTTCCAACAAATTTGACAAACCATTATTTTAATCTTTGATTGAACTGTATTGATGGATAGAGGTAGTGATGGGCAAAAGGACGCCTCATGAACCATTTGCTGTACTTTCTGACCCCACTAGATGGTGCTCTTGGTATGCTTTGGGCATGCTTTGTGCCCTTCATTGAACAGGGTGCATCATCTAGTAGTTAATTCCATGTTGCAATTAGGTTGAGCAGGAAGAGGTTCTAAGGAAGTAGTGTGTCCATGCAATCCTTGTTTGAGTATGTTAGTATGTTAATGTTTACTTACATGCTGCTTATGAATGATCTATGTAGGCATTATTACGGTGCACTAAATGTTCTAGAAATGGATTATAATTATAAAGGTATTTTGAAGGTACAGTCATGGGTAAAGCATTACCCAATATTCGTTTATCAGCGATGCATTCTAAACTTTCTATTCATGTTACTAGCATTACTAACTTTTTACTGATATTACGAACATAACACTATATCTGTTGGTTAAATATATTTGCTTGTTTAGAGAATTGTTTTGAATAAAGGAAAAAAAGTATATGGATTCATTCCTAAACACAATAGGCTACCTGTCACGTTCGCTCACGAAGCTGTGCAGGGTGTCGGCGGCATGAGGCGGAAGGAAGCACGGGCAGGCAGGGAATCTGGAGAAACGGGGTTTAATCTTGCAATACGAAAGGCACTCACGGGAACAACAGACAGGTAACACCACGGAACACCACATTGACACATCTAGGGAGACTGACTCAGGCGCGGACTAAATACAAGAGATGGGTATGGATTGATACGTAACAGGTGAACAGAGTCAAGCACAAATCGACAACAGGTGGTTTCTATCAGGATCGAACACGGGGTAATGAGGGGGGCGTGGCACACACGAGGCTCAGACGGCCGGAATGTGACACTACCTCACCATGTGTTCATTTTTTGTTGTTCAAGTTTTGTTGTTGGATTTCTGTGGATATTACGTTAAATTAAAAAGTCTCTGTACCATGTCTTCCAAATAGTGAAAATCACTGAGGGTGTATCAGTGTTTTCTTACATGTTGAATTGCATACTGTGTCTTCATTTTCAGAATAAGCGCTGTAGGTGTGACCACACTGCCAGGGGGAGAATATGTGTACTTCAGAAGTGTGGAAATTTGTACACCCAAAAAGCACTCACGCCTAATGGTAAAATGTGGCAGATCGGCTAGCCCCAAAGCAAATGCTCCCACCACCAAGCTTCACAGTTGCTGATAATTTTCCGACGTTTTTTTTTTCCTCAAAACATGACATTTGGATTTGTGCCCAAACAACTTTGTCTCAGCTCTCCAGAGCATCATATTGCTGAACTGTTGTCCCTTGTGCTGATTTTTCAGTCTTGTGTTGATGCTCTTTATGTTTTTTGAGAGCAGAAGCCTCTTCCTTGTAGACCTGCCATGTGGGCTATCTTTTTCTTATGGTTGTCTCTGGCAATCCCACATAATTTGGTGGCAAGAGCTGCTTCTAGATCCCTTTATGGCACCCCAGGGTTCTTTGAGACTTCCTGATACATGTTCTCATCTCAATTTTACCATATTTCTCTATAAGGATTGTCGAAGTGAAGATTAATATTAGTTTTTTTGTCAAAAAAAGATTTTTTTGTACTCTCTTTTTTACAAGACTGTAGTGTGGACTTAAGCTTGATAGAACAAAAGTTGAAACGTGCAAATTTATTTCAAGAGAGGAGTGGTTAGGAAGGAGGGAAATGTATAAATTATGTAAAGGGGAAGGGGTTAGAAAGGAGGGAACAATTTATAAATTGCACAAAGGGGAAGTGTTGCAAACTAAATGAAAAGACAAAACCTGAAGTGGTGCTCCAAATGGTAGTAAGTGTGGGAATCAGTCCTTGTATTTGCTTTTCAGAATCTTTATCTCTTTACTGCAATGTATTGTCCTATGCCTTGTTATTTCAGTTATCTATCCAAATACTTTCTTGAAGTTCTTACACTTCTGTAATTCGCTGGTAAAAAATCACCTTGACCTTGCACATGCTGATACTTTCAAGATGATAAAAATATCAATATTTTGGGAAGGGGGAGTTCTTAAGGATTTCAGTCTTGTAAGCATGATTTTGGCTCTGACTTAGGGTTATCAGCTGAAGTGAAAGTAGAAACTTAGAAGAAAGGCAAGATGGAGTTGCAAGAGTTTGAAAAGCTGGAAGTAAGCGGAGAACATCAGAAGGGAGAAGAGAAACTGGGAACGGTGAAAGAAAGTGAGCTTCTGGAAAAAACAGGTATAAAAGGGACCATCTCACATATTCATTTAGTTTTCCTATAGCTTCTCTCTGATTAGTAGCATCTTCTGCTCTTCCTTTCATTTAACAGGGAAAGATAATGACTCCGAATACAAGAAACTGGACAGGTCAACTGAAAACCTATACGAGACAGCCTTGGTGCCCTCCACAGCAAAGACAGGAGGTAACACTCAATGTGGCCATTGTCAAATTCAGTTAAGAATGCACAAAATATGAAGTTGTCACATTTTCTATAATTACTAACACATTAAAGCTGCCAGTGCGTAGTTAAAAAATATTGACTACCCGCAACTTACAACTATATGCCATGAGCTGCTGTAAATAGGGGGCAATAATTGGAAGTGAAAAAATGTGAGAAGATCCATTCCTTAATGGACTGTCATTTTCTCATGTATAGTACATCCAATTTCCTTTTTAAAAAGTTACAAACTGTCCATTCATTTTTTTAAAATGTAGCAGTAACAGTGCGACTGGGCTGTTCGTAAAGCTGGCAGCTTGTGGGACAAAACCGTCCTTGTGCCTGTCTGTACTGGCACACACTGATCTGTAGCTTCTGTCAGAGGGGAGATGTTCAAAGAAGTTGTGGGCTGGGTGTGAGGTGTTTGTGATGATTTTCCTTGCCCATTTGCTGACTTGGCATGTCTATATCTACACATTAACATATGTACACCAATCAGTCGTAAAATTAAAATCACCTGCCTAATTTTGTGTAGGTTCTCGGCATGTCACTAAAACAACTCAGACTTTTAGAGGCATGGACTTCACAAGACCTCTGAAGCTGTCCTGTGGTATCTGGCACCAAGACAATAGCAGCAGAACGTTTAAGTCCTGTAAATTGCGAGTTGGGGCCACCATAGATTAGACTTGTTTGTCCAGGACATCCCATAGATGCTTCATCGGATTGACATCTGGGGAATTTGGAGACCAAGTCGATACCTTGAACTCTTTTTCAGTGTGATGAGGAGCATTATCTGTCCACTTTCTGCCATGACAATGCGAATTACCCACTTATGGGACTAATAAAAGATAATCTAATCTAATCTAATCTAATTTAATCTAATCTAATCTGAAAGAGGCCACCATCATCAGGTCATTGCTCTTCGGCTCACTAGTGAGATATCATAGTGTGTCTGGTTTTGAAAATGTTATCTAACATTTTCACAAGAAATAAGATGGCTTTCAGGTACAGCAAATAATCTCTATTTATCAGTCAAATGACTATCAACACCACTGCCTTCTTTAGTTGAACTTTAAAGGGCTCTGAAGCAGTGTTTTAGAGGATGCAGGATATGCAGAATTTCAATCTACTGAAGAATTCATTCAGCTAATTAATCTGATAATAAGGTAACAAAAAATATCCTTCCTACTTCCATGTTGCAGTTGTCTGGTGGTTAGAAAAATAAAAGCTGTACACCATCATGAGATGCAAATTGCTTCTTGGGATTGACTTATAACTGTCTTGGCCCAGAGGAGGATAGTTCGGGTTCAGAAAGTAAAAACCCAGAGCAGGATTTTGTTCTAACTAACTAGTTGAACACTCTCTGACTGTGACACTTTATGCTCAACTGGTTGGAAGAAAGAAAATCTTTATCTGGATTTTTTTGTTTTTGGACCAGAACTATCCGCCTCTGCTTTGTGCTGCTGTAATGATCAAGTCCACACTGAGACCCAGAGGAAACGAAACAGTGTTTTCATTCATTAATAGTAATACTAGATACCTTATTGATTAGGCTGGGTTTGAACCAGTGACCTCCTGATTACAGGCATACAGGCATAGCCAACTGAAGCACACAATGCCCCATTAAATGGACATTTGGGAACAGTATGTCCCAAAATATTTTTTGTTAAGGTATAATAAGATCTTTAAAACTTATTGTTGTGAGTTTATTACAATGTTAGGCTGCAGAGTGTGTTTATTAGTATTATCAAAACAACTAAAAATGAATTTAACAGAGCTTGCTTAGGTGAATTTGACAAAAGTGGTGGATAAGAAGATGAAAGAAAGAGGAATTAGGAAAGGAAAGAATAAGATTATGAAAGAGATGCACTGCAGTCATAATGAAAGTGCACTGGCTGACATCAACTTCTTCCTAATATTCTATTTATACAATTTTTGTACTGTCTGTCTCATTCAGAATCTTGTGAAATTACTGCACATAAGAAATAAGAAAGAACGATAGCTATGGAATATACACTGATCAGCTGTAGCATTAAAACCACTGACAGATGAAGTGAATAACAGTGATTAGCTAGTGATAATGGCACCTTCAAGGGTACCATCATATATGGCGACTGAACAGTCAATTCTTGAAGTTTATATTTTGGAAGCAGGAAAAATGGTCAAATGTAAGAATCAGAGCGACTTTGATAACAGCCAAGTTGTGATGGATAGATGCTCATGGCACAGAACTTGAATAAAAAAACTCAGGTGTCCTCTCTAAAAATGTAAACAAGTATCAGATTAGTGAACATCATCTGGGTCAGAGCATCGCCAAAATGGCAAGTCTTATGCCATGTTAATGTTGTTGATGAAAACTATTACAAGCGGACTGGGGAAAAACATACCTAACACGGACATAAATACCTTGCACTAATGACAGCAACAAGAAACAGCTGGTAAACACAGGAAATCCACATGGAGCAAATGAGGGGGCGTGGCACACGAAAGGAGCGGACAAGCAGGGCATGACACACCCACTCGGAATCTTATTATGGAACCTCCTCTCACCTCAGAGAATTTTACTGGCAAGATTTAAAAATATCGTCAACCCAGCTAAATGGGAACATTAATAGAACTTTATCCAGTGTTACAATAAGGTCTCAATGTTGGTAGTAAACGTTATTGCTGTAATGTTAATGGAACATTGCTCCATATGTTACAGTTTAAAAAAGATTCTGTTAATGTCAGTACAATAACACTATTACTAGGACATCCTTTAATGCTATTAATGTTGAAAAATATTGTTTTGTAATACATATTATAAAAGTAGTATATGTGTATACCCATGTCCTTTGAGGAGTAAGGTGACAGTGTAACCTGCTGCTCTACCATGCCCTTAATTGTTTTGATATTGTTAGTCTTATTTGTAGTAGTTGTAGTAGTGGGATAACATTCTGGGAACATCAGGAAAATTGGACACTGGACTGAATGTTTGGATACCTTAATCGTAATATTTTTTGAATGTTTACAGAATGAAAATTTGTTTGTGGGACAAATACTGTATATTCCTGTGTAACCTCTGGACAGTATGATGGAAGCCTAGTCTATGCCACAGTCAGCTTTAGGAAGGAAAAAAAAATGCATCGATATAAGGAAACCTTATACAGATGTGCTTAAACCCACAGCCATACTGTCGCTGCTGTTATTTGTTCAATTTCTTAACTAAAGTTTACAACAGCTTGAAGAAACTTGAAGGTAAATGGGAGAGGGGAGGGTAGCGATTCTATGCTAATGTCACAGTATACATTTCAGAATGGTTAGTGTGAGAGAAGAAATGAAATGTGCCTCCAATAATTTGTATATATGAGTTTATTCTAGAAGCCAGTAACATATGTGATTATCTCATGGCTTGGGCCGCCCTGGTATATAGACTATATAATGTTGTTGCTGTAGAAGAAAGAGCGACCTTCCCGAAGGCCAGTCAGCACCTGTGGACAAAGCACAGTTTACATTACAATATGACGACTGGTTCTTGGACGCAGCCCGGCTGAGGAAGAACATTAAGCTACATTGTCTTACTATCTAGTACTCAAGGCTAAGCACTGCCTAAGCAATTTGCTGATTGAAAAACCAGAGGGCTTATGTTCTATTTAGTCTGTAAATGGTCTCTCCAAGGCTGAATGTTTTGTGTGTGCTGTTTGAGGTATGTGTCATTTACAAAGCTGCATTCATACTCAGCAAGGTGACTTGTGGAAAAAGACACTGTAACAGAATTAATCTAAGCAAGTATATTCATTGCCAATTATTTAGGGAGACCCAGGGGGGTAGCCAGCCCATGGCAGGGGAAACACACAAAAATCATATACTATGGGCAATTTAGAGTCAGTAATTTATAACAACAGAAGGAACCTCCCACAACAGGAGATCATTCAAATCTCACGAAAACACAGCAGTATCCCACAATGCCACAGATGTAGGAGGACAGTACTATCCTCTGACTCAACATGCCACCCTCAACACCGCACACTTACGTAATCTATAAAGAAAGAGAGAAAAAAAATATAAAAAAAATAAATAAATGGCCTTGACGTTGCTAAGAAACGCGGGGGGTCCACCCCTTCCTTTTCATGGACTTTAATTTAAGCACCCGACGCCATGTTTTCCTGAAAAAAGGAAAGTGTTCCTTGGGGAAAAACATACGTATTCAATGCACTGGACTTCACACGGTGCATGTCGCTACTGTTTCAAAAGTGGGTGAAAATATTCATGTATAATGTATATCAAATTTTGCCGAAATTATTTGATTGGGGAGGAAAACGCGAAAGGGTCAGATGAATCAAAGGAATATGAAGGTACGGTATTTTGCAAAAGAACTGCATTTATACGGTTAGACAGTTGATAGTGATTATACATTTTGAGTTAGTTATTAATATATATCGTTTTAGATTAATCTGCATAATGGTGCATTAATAGTCTAATGAGATTTTAAGAAAAGAAACGCATCAATGTATCTGATGCCGCCTTTTCCCTTATTGCAGAGGTTCAGAGAGGGATTCGTATTTACCGAACGATGTCCATCATCTTGTTCGTCCTCACCGTGATCCTCGCTGCTGCTGTCATCGCCCTGTGTGCCCGCAGTCTGTATCTAACATACCGTTTTTAAATATGCACGAAGGTTTCTTTTTTGGTTTTATGAATTCTGTAATTGTCTCTCTCATTCTTTTTAAAAGTTAATATAAGAAGCACCTGTTTTGAGGAAGAGATTCAAGAGAAGGTCCCATCTGACGTCTGCAATGTGCAGCTTTGCAATGAGTTATATCCATCACTGTCCTCAGAAAAAAAAGGTTTGTGATGTTCCACGTGTGTTGAATATTATTTTAATGTAGCTGTTTCTACATTCATGTTATAGTGGAATATATTAGCACTATTATACAGTACAATCAATTCCAGAAAGTTTCAGTGCTTTTTATTTTTCTCAGATTAATCTAAGATTAATAATCTCAGGTTATTTATATATGACTACTGTAATTTCATTTTTAGGAGCAACAGTTTCTTCTGTTCTTTTTTTTGCCATTTCTAGTGTTTTATGTATATTATAGTGATAAGTACATTATAATAATCCATTATTTATATAGCACTGAAGTGAAGCTCTAAGTGCTTCACATATGGGATTAAAATAAGAACCAAGAGTGTTAATAATCTCCTGTATTTCACAGACACTGGATGCCACCGCTGTGGTCAAGGTTGGCTGGAATTTGAAAACTGGTGCTTTTTCCTGTCCAGTGTGAGGGAGAGCTGGAGCCGCAGCAGAGAGCAGTGCAGGAAGTGGGGCGCCGATCTGGCCGTCATCGACAGCCAGCGAGTGCAGGTGCTGAGCTCCGCCTGCAGCACTTCGCCAGATAACCAGAGTCTTCTGTGAAGGCTCTCTCACAATTCTGAGACCTAGAGCTGCCCTCTTTCTTCTTACAGGCATTTCTTACTGGAAATGGCAACCTGGTGTATTGGATTGGGCTAAGTCGGTCGACAGGCGGAGAATGGACCTGGATAAACCAGACCGTGCTTGCAGACAGGTGAGAGTACAAAGTCGCGTGGCCATGTAGTATTGTTCCTGCGAGTGGTAAAAGTCTTGAATTTAGCATTGAAGTGCATCCAGTACCTCTCTCAGGTGGTATCTCTGGTAAATGGACTGCATTTATATAGCGCTTTATTCCAAAGCGCTTTACATTATGCCTCTCATTCACCCATTCATA
>JABFEB020000132.1:20864822-20875084 GCA_019775895.2 Stomatorhinus ivindoensis
AGGAGGAACCAGGGCTCAAACCTGCAACCCTACAGTTGCCGAACGATAGTGCTACCTCCTGCGCCACCATCTTCCCCTCTGTTGCTCAGGTGGTATCTCTCAGGTGGTATCTCTCTCAGGTGGTATCTCGCTCAGGTGGTACCTCTCTCAGGTGGTATCTCTCTCAGGTGGTATCTCGCTCAGGTGGTACCTCTATCAGGTGGTATCTCTCTCAGGTGGTATCTCGCTCAGGTGGTATCTCTCTCAGGTGGTATCTCTCAGGTGGTACCTCTCTCAGGTGGTATCTCTCAGGTGGTATCTCTCAGGTGGTACCTCTCTCAGGTGGTACCTCTCCACTGTATCCGCATCATTCTTTCAGTGATGATTGCCAAGTAAAGGATTTAACAGATGGAGATTTTCCAGGCAGCGATGGCTGCACACCATTATAAGCGAGTAAGCCTTCTTCTCTATCTCTTGCAGTTACTGGACCCCCGGAGCAAATGAGCAGAATTGTGCGTACCTGATGGGGAAGCAATCGGCCAGTACAAGCTGGAATTCCGCGCCGTGTACGCATTACACTGCCTACATCTGCCAGAAGGTGGTGTGAGACTAGTCTGTTACTCGCTTTTTCCCTCTCTCTGAATTACTAGGCAGCTAAATTACATAGCAAGATGACTAAACAGATCTTCTATCAGGAGTTTAGCGTAATGAGTTAATCATGTTAGCCATTCAGATGTAATTTCCAGTTTAATCCACTATACTTCAACATATATGTGCAATTATATATTTTTACTTGCTTGTGATTTTAAAAAAATCTGATGGCCATGATGGTTATGTTGCACAACAGTAGATGCTGCCCTAAATGGACAGGTTCAGCCACAGAGCCCTATCTTCTGCTACAGTGTGTGTTGAACTTTACACTTTTATTGTACGTTGAAGTAAAACCATGTTGACTAACACACTGCTTGCATTTCTGCACTAAGATCACAACACTGTTTATTCTGAATGATTTGCTTTAACTTCTGTACCATTGCAAAAATGACATTAAACAGCTGTTCATATATTCATGATCCATTTTTATTCTTTGAGAGACAGAAAAGTGAGACATGGTGGCAATATGTAAACAGTGCCAGTAAAGTTGTAGGATTCAAGAGCTTTTTCTACACACAGTATTGTTATTATTAATCTTGTAAATCTCTGCACACCGGTATTATGCTTATATGGGGAAGAAATTTGTTTATATGTCACATATAATTTCTTCAGTTCTGTATCCAGTTCCTGCACATCTCCCTTAGTATTATACAGTGAATATTATTCTGTGTATTTAATCTATAGAAATTGTTCTGCTTGGTTTGATTACTCTATATATGCCTCTCAGGGCAGGTTCATTTTTGTTTGGGCTTCCTTTTGCTTTTGCACCTCATAAGCCGCTTTGAGTGCTTGCCAACGCCTCTTCCCCCCTCTTCTGCCTCCTCCACCCACAATTATTGGCTTGGCTTTGCAAACAATGTCCTCAAAAGATGAGACTTGCTCTTTTTCCCCACTATTGTTCAAAAACGAGTTAGAGTGTTGCGTCTCCTTTTTTTTCTGCTCGTTTTTTTCTTCCACTCTGGTGTGGGCAAAGGAATGTTGTCATTGTTTTTTTTAATGCTTCTAAATGACAATAATGTTCAAAGCTCAACACTGTTTATGGAGTCACTCTGGACCAGATGATTGCTTACCTGAGATACCAGGAATTCCCCAGATTGTAGTCTGCTCCATTCACCCCTATCCGAGGCCAGAGACACCGGGGTAATCTTCTTTCCAGCATTAGTATGGTGGCAACCAACTAAAATGTGAGGATCAAGAGGAACAGCAAAATGATGAAAAGTCTTCATGGCATTTAGTTGTTAATTTAATTATGTAGGAACCAGCAATGTTTTTCTCGGACTGCCCCCCTCCCAAAAAAATAGGCCCCAGATCAGCACCTATACAATGATCCTGGGAAATATGAAAAAGATCCATATAATACTTTTAGAGTTACTGCTTTCAGAAGAACGACTGTCCTCTGCAGCCACCCTTTCCATCTTTTGGTACTACTTAGTATCAAATGATGCTCAAATTTTCCTGTGATTTGTCTGAAGATGAAATCATGTGTAGATCTTCATCCATATAATGTTTTGGTGAAGACTAAGCTCTATCGCATTCACAAGGTTAAGGGTCATTTGTGGTCATGTGCTTATCCTTCCCTTTGCTGCCACTTAGAGATTTTGTTTTCATATTTTTGCAACTTGTAGTAAAATAAAATCAGTTATAGAGCTTCAGAAAAACAAAAAATGTGCCTGTGTATTTTGAGAAAGATTCAACAAATATTGTTTGAGTTATTGTGGAAATGAAATGAGTGTCTGCGATTACCCTTGTGTTTGCTACCGCCATGCAGTGCTGCTTCAGTTTGGTGTAATTTTACCAGTTTCAGTTCTTTTCCATGCAATATGTGTGTAAATGCTTGAAAAGATCAGTCACGTCATATGGCAGTGATAAGTGACTCCAGCAGCGGTGGACTGGTCCCAAAACCATATGTATTTTTAATTAGCAGACACCTTTGTAACACTAAAATTATATTTATATTAGGCTGCAACGCTGTACTGATCAATCAGTGAGTGTTAACAGAACATCATGATTAATAAGTATTATAAAAAGGGTAGATGATACCTGGGTCTTCCATAGCTCATCCCTCTCCTGAGTCACCTTCCAGTGCGTCTCGCCCATCATGGAGATCAGCAGGTTCATAATGAGAAGGGAGCAAACCAATGAAAAGATGACATGCACCACGTAGACGATTGGCGGGGTGGGCTGGCTGTTGTCGACAACGAGGTCGACGAGGCCTAAGGAGACCTCAAACTCGGAGAACAAGGTAACGCCGAAAGAGCGAAAGGATGGGACTTTAGTTGGGTCTTGGGTCATGTATGTCATCCACATACCTGTGGAAGGAGAATGGAGGGAGGTGAATAGACAGGGCAGAGATTTGCATGACCAACCATGCAATTACGACAAACTGGTGAAAAGGATTAGCAGCCACACTTTTCCTGAGCATAATTTTTAACAACAACTAACTACAAAAAGTGTACTGTTTCTGCAAAGTATGTTAATAGTCTCACTGAAAGTCATTATCAAATGGTTACTTTTCCAGAAATAACTTACTTACCAGTGGTACATGCAAGTAGTGTGACAGCTATCAGCCAAATAAACCTCACTACATCACCACACAAAATCTAAAAAATGATAAAGAGAATAACCTTTTAAAATCAGGAGCAGAAATTATATCACATAAACATTCACATAAACTTTTTAATAAGACAAATCACATTGAGTCCTTCCCCTGTTCTTGACAGAAATATTACATAGATATTCTAATGATGGCTTATTTTTGAAAATAGTCAATCAACAGGAAAGGATTTTACTTGCTGACGATGGCTGAAAACAGATACCTTTTGCACCATGATCATGTATGGTCCGAGCATCTGAAATCCACGTGCGAAATACATGATGTTGCACCAGCCCAGGATCAAAGAGAGTGACATGACACTGTCTTGTCCTGGCAAATCGGCCACTCGGAGTAAGCAGATGAGTAACACCAAACAACTATAGCTGATCCTGAGAGAGAAGTTAAGAAAACTACTTTAGAGAAGCTATAGGGAGTAACAGCACTATAATGGTGCAAACAATTGTTGGTTTTTATTCTCACAGAACCTTATAGCATTGTGCAGAAGGAAAACTGATAAAATAATTTTCCGTATGATATGATATTAAGTTTGTTAAAGTGTATAACCTCATTACTTCAAAATGTATCCTAGCCCCAGCATGAGCAGTAACCATCTCAAACAACACATTTGGCTCATCAGTAGGGGCATCGTTAGGCCTGGTCATCGGGAGTTACAGCTCCAGATCTTCAATTAATAGCATTGGAACTCCTGGATTTTTAGTTAATTAATTTTTTTACAAAAATAATGATAATAAAAAAACCCTGATCTATTAACCTGTCATTCTTACTTTAAAGCCCTCGAAAATAGGATATTGTTCATCAAAAACGCAGACATGCATGTTGTGTGAGCACTAGAGAACACTGCGCAGCTTGCTTGTCATTGTTGGAATCAGGGGGGAGCTAGCTACCTACTTTATTTTACAGGAAGAACTTTCTTTACAAAACGAATTATCGATATATGAAGCTTTTTCAAGAAGAAAAACAGTGAGGAGATGCATGCGAGGGTGTAGGACGTGGAGGCAGAGTTACCTCCTGTTGCCATAGCAGCTTCACCTGCAGACTCAGGTTGGTGAAGAAGAGCACTCGCTAGCTAGCTAGTGTAGCTTCGCGGTTCTCAAATTTTGAAACAAGGCTCACCATTTATGAAAACAAGTATTTCGGATGTACACGTTTACATGTGAAACATTGTAAGACTAATTCCAAAACACATCTTCCCAGCTCCCCAGGCACACTAGTCTGCAATGGCACGGTTTGAGAACCACTGGTCTAGCTGGAAAGGATGTACCCAAATACGAATACATTATTCAGAAATGTACAAACAATGCATTGTAAACGGATATTTTTTCTACTTGAAGTTTCTCTTTATCATTCGGAAAAAGTCAGATCCATTAGTTTTATGTCTATGTTCGAATCAATTTTTCAATTCAATGTATTTTTATATAACACCTTTCACACCAGTCATCCCAAGGTGCTTTACATGGATGTGTTGTGATACATTAAACATCATTAGAAAGAGTAATACAGAATGTGAAAAAGGAAGGAAAGAAATTAAACAAAGAAAGCCAGATTATATGTTTGCTCAAATAAATCCGTTTCAGTTTAAAACACAGGGCTTTGATTTCACTAACTAGTCATTTAATTTAGTTCAAATTATTTAAAAGTGATCACTATGTTCCGCAGTTGACTCACCAAGCTAGTGCACAACAGGCAATGGGCTCAGAGCTGGAAATGCTGCAATTATTGGGTAAAAATCTAAAGATTTCTTGGTTGGGGTAAGCCCCAAATGGTTCATGATCCTAACAACACCCCTGCTCATCAAGTTATTTAGCTAATTAAGTTAATTCATTTATGGCAGAGGTGAAATTTAATGAATACATGCGATGACAGGGGTGCCCCTGACGATAGATTTCAAGACTAAAGCAATGTTTATCTAGCCATCCTACAGGATGCCAGTGTCTTTGGAAAACAGAAGAAATTCTTATGATATCTTTAAATATTACTTTATATTGTATTACAGTTCACTTGCATACATTGTAATATTAAACTGTTTTCTTTTTATGAGCAGATATATTCAGAGAAATATTCAGTATTTTCTTTAACTGCCAAAGACTTTTCCATGGAATTATAGGTCAGCTATACCTGCAATGCTAAATATTCCAACCAAAGATATTTCTCTAGGGGAAATTAAATACAAAATACTTACAGGGTGACATGGAAGGGACCTCCTAGTATTGACTGGCCAAAATACTGCTTGGGTCCAATTCTCATTATATCTGGAATCTAAGATGAGTATAAAGAGGATGTTTTTATATTTATTACAACAGATATCAGGATAGCAGGTTATTAACTAAAGAACAACGCTTGCAGTTACCTCTAGTACCAGTATAATAAAAGCACCCAGGACACTGATCATCTCTCCCACTAATCGTAACTGGTCAGCATATGTTAGGTAGCTCTCCTGTTGATAATAAAGGACAGAGTGAAACAATGCCACACCGAACTGCTCAAATGATACACCAAAAAAGTTGATGTTTTCCTACATCCAGAGTCTTTGGAATATAGATAGTATTATCCATGGTGTAATTCTCTGGGACTGGCTTTAGTGGGCGGTAGACACAGCAGAGAGTAAAGATCCCCATGTACAAATGGTATAGCAGTGCCAAAAACCTGTGTTACAAAACAACAAAACAATAACTCATAAATGTAATAATGAATATTACAATGATTATTTGAAGTACATAGACTGCAAAGGAATGCTAAAATACAGGATCAGGAAAACACTATATAAAGTATGTGAATCAAAATCCTTTGACATTCATGATTTATAAGACAATAGCATCCACATCATAATACTAAAAATTACAAAAGATGGCTACCTAAAATAATGTTTGGCATATAGCTTCCATTTGAGATCAACGAGCTGTTTTGCTGGAGGTAAATCCAGTACCTTCCTCGCCTGAGAGAGAACAGAGAAGGAAAGTAGAGGTCAGAGCCCTGAGACTTGGTGAAAACACCGTTGTTCCTATTTATTTACTTCACAGCCGTCCAATTCATCATTCACCTCCTTTTTCTGGCTCACTACAACATTCTCCAGTACAGAGAATTCATCGCCATATGAGTCAAATTCCGTCAGGTCGTAAAGATAGGAATTGAACGGGCCCAAACTCCACTGGCTTAGCCGTCTGCTCTTGACCAAATGTTGAAACACCTGGATAGGCAGCATAAAATGAGGGATCATTAGGATATTAATGACATCATCATTTACTCTGTTTTTCATTGCTAACACCGGTGAGATACATTAGTGCCTCCAATAAGAAGTACAAGACATGAGTTTTACTGAAACAACTGTTGTAAAACAATGCAGAATGCAGTATGTGAAAAATCAGTCCTTTTCTTTTGTTTAGTAACATAAATATTTGCTTCCTGACACATTCAGAAATGAATTTAAAATGCCAATTACTTTTAAAGTAAAATCATTTGTTTTTCTCAGATGGAGGCTATTCTGTATCTGGTTGCTCCTGTTTTACATATTAGGATACGTTAATTTTCCCTTTATGACACAAGCTCACAATTCTGTCATGTGACTACGCCATGTGACTTGCCATGTCATGTCTTGATGTGGGTTTTAAAGTCTCACAAAGTGCTGGGTTTTCATTATACTGCTAGTCCTCTGTGTTGTATTTTGCCCAGTGTTGAAGAGTATGGACTCCCAACCTGTTGATAACTGCAGACCAGCATATGTCATCCAAAAACTTTACTGGCAAAACATGGGGGGGGTCAAATTTACTCTGTTTAGCCATGTGTATTATTTTCAGATGTAATGAGAATGTGTGGATGTCAGGGGTTATTCATAAAAGGTGAGTTGTGAAAATATATGGTTTATTTTTGGGAACTAACCAACCCCCAGTGTTCTGTGGATTACTGGAATACTGCCTGAAGTCTACAGCATCCCCACTATTCCCTTCTGCCTCTCCTCTTCTGCTTCCTACTGTCAGCCACTGGCTACTCAGCTAATACACCAAATATGTCTCATGCATGTTTCCATGGACAGGGTTCATAACTTTAGTTAGTTGCCAATTAAGATTTATTGTTCATGAATGCAACTATTATTTTTCCTCCAGTTTGACATGTTATTATATGTGTAAATGCCCTGTGATTGCTGCTGGCTCCCCAAAAGCCTTTGCAGGGAAAGTGGTTCAATGACAGGTGCATTTCTCACTAAAATATTGCCATCCTTTGCAGCTGCTTTTAAGGGAGTTAATCCCCGGTAGTTGGTCTGGCAGTCCAGTGGTATGTCTCTGTTCAGCTTTTTATCCGATGCCAAGAAGATGTCAATAACTTCGGTGACACAATCTTTACTATCCTGCATAGCAAGAATGTGTAGCACTGTGTTTCCTAATGAAAGACACGGAGGATAAATGTTAAAAAAAATGAAGGTCATAAAATTATACAAATGAATCACAATATGGGGAGATGGTCTGAGCTCATTGTAGGTCACAGATATACAGGGAACTGAAAAGAAATAAACAGGAATTTACCAAAGGTGTCTTGCGCCCTGATGTTGGCTCCAGCATGGATCAGTGCATTGAGAATCTCTTCATTTCCAACACAAGCAGCAAAAGACACGATGTGTTCGCCTGATGTTGGAGACAGTTACATGTTGAAAAATGAAATGGCTCAAAAACACTTAAAATGCTTATATATCTTTGTGGGGACTCTCCATTCATTTTTATGGGCATAATGCTAATTTCAACAATGATGACCGTAACCCATACCCAGCCCTTACTTTAACCATAAGCAACCAAACAAAATACAAGACTTTTGGCTATCATTAGTTTACAGAATTTTCTAAAATTGTGTTTCTCTTTGAGGAGACTGAAAAAATGTTCCCACAAAGTCAAAATAAGAGGTTTTAACCATATTGTGGGAAATTCTGGTTCCCACAATGTAATATATACTTGCCCCCCCCACACACAAACATTTGTATTCATATCTTTGTGGGGACTGTACATCCATTTCTATGAGAAAAACCCTAATCCCAGCAATGACAACCTTAACTCCTACCCAACCCTTAGTTTAGCCTTCAGTAACCAGACAAAATAAAAAGATTTTTGACAAGATTTAAAAAAATTTGAGGTTCCACTTGTGGGGCCCGAACAACATTTCGTCTCAATACGCAAACACACACACACACACACACACACACACACACACACATACACGCACAAGCACCATAAAATACTACATTTCAACATGTAATATGGCAAACTAGATATACCAGTGTATTGTTTCAGGCTCTTATCAGTTTTAGACATCCAGGATTCTTAAAAATAAAGGATTAAACAAAATATTACGCTTCATCACATGCATTGATGTCAACTTTCTGCGGTTCTAATGTGAAAAACATGAATGATACCATTAATAGTACAGTTGGAAAAACACTAGTTGCAGTTCCCAAAGGACATATCAGATGTATTACTTTTCCAAAGGTTTCTCCAATCAGAAGCTACAACTCATACCACAAGTAGTAGGTTGTCTGTTTCTCACTTATCTTACATCACAAAGAGGTCCCAGCAAGGAAGCTACAGCCGTAATAAAGGTAAAATCCTTGTGGTTTTTAAAATGTGTATCAAAGGTAACACTTTTGTATCTGTTAGGGGCAGTGGGACTTGCCTGCAGATGAGCCTTGCAGATATTAATGATTTATTATTAATGATATTAATATAATTAATAAGAAATCTTTATTTTAAATGTATTTTATTCCATAATAATAATTACTGTTACTGTCTATCATTGTCTAAATGTATTTTTACTGTAAAAATATGTGTATTCAGCTACTGTAAACATGCATGATGCTCTCACAGCGCATGCAAGGCTGAGACTGAAGTGTTACCCTTTGTTTCTGCTCTTAGACATGCCGCATGACTCATTTCCTCACACGTACAAGTTATCTTAGGTTGGCGTTCACAGTTCGACTTCTGAGATTTAGATCAAATTCTAAATAATTTTAATTTGAACTGGTTGGTTTGACATTTAAGATATTTGAGTTGTAGTGAATAAGAGAACTTAGGAACCACTGCATACAGTACTTGAGCTCAAAACACAACTGCTTTGGTAGCAGTTCTGGTCTGAAACCCGCAGGATTTGAAACACCCTTATCTCTCACCATAGTACAGGAGTCCTCCTCTTCTTTTCCTGAAATAGATACCAGTCACCCTAGGAGTTGCTACATCAGCGCCTTTAGCAATTAACTGATTTACCAAATCCAGGTTTTGGTTCAACACAGCAATGTGAAGTGCGGTCAGACCTGCAGAGAGAGAATAACAGAACTGATACCTGCATAGTTACTAAAATAACTTTTTAAAAATCTGTAATTTTACATCATGTGATCATTATATAATCAATTAATCAATTTCCTATAGTCACTTTTCTAGTATGAACTTATAGTGATTCTGGAAAGTTTTCAGGAAGCACAGGGTTCAAGACAGGAAAACTGAAGTATAGGGAGAAAATCCATATGAACCTGAGGAGAACATCTCAACACTCATATCTGGGGTGAGGAGTTAAAGCCACAACTCCGGAGGTCTGAGTCTACAGTGCTAACTCCTTGGCTGCTGTGCCTCCCACAGGCCGTAATGATGAATGATATCAAACACGGATGCCACATCCATAATGTGGTTGGATGGAAAATCTGAATTCTTACCCTGGTAGAGGTCAGAGGTTATGGGTTCATTTATCAGCTCAGGCACTTCTTCCATTATAGCCACTGAAGCCTGTAGGTGATCTGCAAATGCTGCCACATGAAGTGCGGTCTCCCCCAGGGCCCCTGAGGCGGGGAGACACAAACGCTTAATAAGTGACGTTAACAATGAACTAGGTGCCTTACACAGTCATGGGCTAATATTGACAATAACAGAAAGACACTAAGTCCACTGTCACGTGTGAACTACACCAAAGGGTGGAGCGTAGGGCTATGAGAATGATTCCTGGTCTTAGAGGAATGTCTTATGAGGAGAGGTTAGCTGAGCTGAATCTGTTTAGC
>JABFEB020000132.1:20875184-20889422 GCA_019775895.2 Stomatorhinus ivindoensis
ATCTGTTTAGCCTTGAGCAAAGGAGACTAAGGGGGGACATGATCCAGGTATATAAGATTCTAACAGGTCTGGATGCTCTTAAGCCAAATGGCTACTTCAACATTAGTTTAAATACTAGAACTTGTGGCCATAAGTGGAAATTAGTGGGAGAACATTTTAAAATGATTTTGAGGAAGCACTTCTTTACACAGCATGTAGTTATAGTAACGAATAGTCTTCCTGTTAACGTAGTGCAGGCTAACCCTGGTTTACTTTAAGTCACAGCTAGATAAGATTTTAACAACTCTGAGCTATTAGTTAAGTTCTCCCCAAACAAGCTTGATGGTCTGAGTGGCCTCCTCTCGTTTATAAATTTCTTATGTTCTTATATACAGTGTTTACAGTAATGATGGCCAAAATGATGCCTCATGAATCATGTGTGGTATTTTTTTTACAATACTCGATGGTAGTCTTGGCTTGCTTTCGGGCATGCTTTAAGGCATTTTTTGAACATGCAGCACTATCTAGTGGGGTCAAAAATACAGCAGATGGTTCATGAAGCATTGTTTTTGCCATCAAAAGTTTACAGTATTTATTTACATGTTTGTTCAAAGAGTACTGAGATATTCAGTACATAAAAAGCTAGAAAAATTATCAATCAATCCGTCAATTGAAGTATTATGAGACTACCGTCACAGGCACATTAAGTAAGTGTCTCTCCCTTAAAAAAACAAAAACAATTACAGTTTCAATATTACTTCACTGTAATTATATTGCTGAGTAAACACAGAAAATAATAAAGGGGTGAAAATAGATTAAGCAGGAGAATATCAGGCCTCACCTCTTTCAAAGACATCTGTGGATGGACATTTAAGGAGCTTTTTAATGGAACCAACGTCATTCTCATGGGCAGCAAAGAAGAGGGGGATGTCATTCACTCTAAAGAAGGGACATAAAAGTAAATAAACTGACTGACTTCAAGCTGCATATTACATTCTAGGGAAGGCAGAGAGTCTGATTAAACTGTGAAATTGTCAACAATTATTATGTAATAATCGTATTTATCTGTCGCACAACTTAAACTTTAATCCCTATGATATATCTAATAATTGATAAGGTCAAAATTAGACATGATTCTAGTCTTATAATAATATGGTTGTGTTTTGCTGTTTGTTGTTATGACTTCTGTGCTTTGTGTTGAATTTATCATAACGTGCATGGCAATATGCATATTGCCATGTGCATTTTGTATGACTAGACACTAGAACAATTCATTGTGTTATACTCGTACTTAGAGAAATAATGCTGACTGTAGCTTTGAAACTTCTTGATGTACTATGATCTAGCACGAGCATTAATGCCAAGTCTTACGATTTCCAATATGACCTACAGTTTGCACCCCGTTTTGCTATCTGGCAGCCATGAGATTGAATCCCTCACCCCGCCCCCAAAACTTCAGGCAGGTTTTTTTTTACCTACTATTTCACTGATTTCAATGCAGCTAGATCGACATATACTGACATATGTCTGAATAAGACAGCCTCAGTTTTTATTGTGCTCACCTGTGGCTTTGTAGCATGAAAGTCTCATCAACCATTTGAGCCCATGCCTTTCTGTTCTTTAGGCGGAATCGAAGTTGACCCCACCGGTGACTGAGCTCTGAAAGAGCGATGCGTGCTAAAGGTGGACTCATGGCCTCAAGTGGAGTCTCTCGCTAGACCTGTTACTGAAACATAAGCAGGTTAGGATTAGAGCATTAGAGAAGAATATAGCTATTAAAACTGAAGCGAAGGGAGACTATATCAATGAGAATCCTGAATACAGAATATTTACTAACACTGATTAGGCCTGTACAACTACAGCCACTATGCTAACAGGTTCTTACATTATAACTTAACAAATTAACATGTATGTGTAATTTTGTTTATTTATAAAGCACATTTCACACAACAGCAGTTGAATAAAGTGCTGTATAATCAAAATAACACAAACCCATGTACTGTACAAACAACAACTCAGCTAACATTTTAAGAAACTGTTTGATTCTTGCACTTAAATTTAATTGCATTTAATCAAATATATAGAGGAGAAAAAACAGGAGGATTATTCGAGAAAAAGGAAATACTTTCTGGTTGCCATCAAGACACATGCATATTAAAGAATGAAATCTTTAAATAAAATACTTTGTAATTAAAGTTATACATTCCAGAAGACAAATGCATACATTTTATAACCAAACACACACACACACACACACACACACACACACACACACACACACACTTACAGTGTGGTTGTAAAATGTATGCATATGTCTTCTATATATATATATAGACAACAGTAACTAAATAAAGACAAATAATACTTCTCAAATTATTCTACGGATTTCTATATAATAATTCAGGAATAATACAGAATAATCTGTAGAAAAAAAATATTCAAAGCAAAATATAGTTAAAATTCATTTCACCTGTCATGCCTTACTCCAACTTACAGTACAAATTTTAATAGAAACAAAATAAAATGACAGTTTAAGTAAAATAGGTAATCTTACCTGTGCAATTCAAAGTCAGTACTACGATTTTCCCAAGTATTGCAGTATACTGTGGAACATCACATTAGGATGTAATGTGCTACATCAGTGTAATTGTACACAGGGCAGTGTGTTGGAAAATCCTGCATGTGAAACTTTATGATGGTAGACATTTAAGGCAAAACCAGAGGCGGAGAAACGCACGTGAGGGAGGAGAGAGAGGACAGAGGCAGGTAGCCTGATGTTCAGATAGGATGACAGAAATGACTCTGTTGTCAGCGTGAGAAAGGTTCACACCTCATTGCTATTTCCATCCACCCAACCATTTCCACCTGTTCTGTGTGGGGTCACAGGGCAGGCATGTTGTCAAATGATGGGTTTGAACCCCCTCTGAAGTTTGTTTTCTTGCTAGTAGGCACATAGCCAAGCAATGAACCCCTTACAGCCACCAATCTATTGAGTCCCTACCTAAAGGGACCTATTAGTGGAGTTGCTGAACTGCCCCCCCCCCCCCACCAACCCAGCATTACATTTTAATGATTTCTGGCCACGGGTCTGCCTCAGGGGTCCAGAGCCTATATGTGGACGGTAAGGCAGGGAATAACCCATCCATTACAATAATATGGGAAAACTAATTTTAATAGACCAGAAGTACTGTACTCACCTTGAGAGGAACATCAGTATTATGACCCCTACAATGACTTATTTTGTATGTTTATTAAATACTGTCAAATAATGGAGTAAATACTTCACTAGTCTCTTAAACTGTGTTCAGATTTATCCGTTATTTATTTTGTTTTGAACCAGTTGCAGTTCATTGTTTTCTCTTCTTTGACAGCTCTTCCTTTTTTTCCTCATATCCTTAAAAGAAACATTAACACTTACTTTACATACACACACTGGAGGCACAAAACACAAATGAACACTGTATTCATTCTGAAACATTTGCAATCCTTTTGGATTTCACTGCACAGAAATATATATTAAAATTTTTTTAGACAAATGAACAAAGGCCCAGGAATCTTTTCAATTTATGCAAAGTAAGCATGCTGTATTTAGCTGTTACTCGCTTTGAAACAAATAAATACACAAATACATATACAAAACACACATACTGTATGTTGTAATAAATGTAGAGGGCCGGTGAATAGTAGATTGATAGTGGGCTGTGTTTCAGTTTAACTTGGGCACTGTGGGATTACGTTTATTATGTTTACACTGAAAAGTAAAGTTAGTGAAGCGAGTAAAACAGCAAGATAACAGGGTTAAGGACAGTGATGACCTGTATCGTGAAGAAAGTGTCTCCATTCCGCATTCTGCGTTGAATAATGTCAAACGCCTCTATGACCAGCATGCAGAATCAGTAAAAGGATGTAAGTCAACATTTTTGACAAATGCAACAGATAAGAATTATAAAAGAAAAAAACTTGCTTAAAAAAGCGCTGACATGCACCATGATGGTAATACCGGCTGATCGAGACACAGAAGGGGTTGATTGAGGAGGGGATTTGACACCTAAAAAATCATAACAGTCAGATCTTCTGGATTCTCCAGACAATACGGGATAAAGCCAGAAGCATTTAAATGAATGCTCATTGGAACCAAAGCCAAAACCAAACGTCGTTGAATTTTAGATACAAGCATATGCTTTGATTTACTAGTGGAATATACACCATTTATACAATGTTTAAAATGATTATTATGTTACTTTATATTACATTCAACTACAAGCATTTTAACCGTGACTGAAGGAAGAAGCAGTTCAGAGAAAAAGTATCTAAGACAAGAAAAGAATAACAGCTCAGAAGGGCTAATAGACTAACAAGGGTAACAGGTCCCTACAAAAGCCTTTGATGCCAAAGAGAGAGCAAATGACACCAGACATCTTTTTGCATACGTTTGGAATTTTAATATTGCTAAAAGAGCAACTTATTTGTTTCTGGTGATTTGTGGGGTACCTTATGGGGCACAAAATATTCAAAATGCAATTTTAAAATATCAACAAATGGGCGCTTCTGTGGAGAGAGGAAAGGTGAAACCTAAGGAGCTGCTAATGGAGCAGCTCAGAGTCTTCGCCCAAAAAACAGCATTTCTGTCCAGCAGGGTTTATATGCTCAAGGCTTAGGGATGATTGCATCATTATTCTGAGTATCACTCTCATTGCCTGCTTTGTTATTGCTGTTCTGTAGTAAAAAGATTGAAAAGCTCCTTCATATTTGGTAAAATTAGGCCATCACTCCATTAGCTGTTATCAACCATGTCTCATTTTTCCTCCTCATCCACTTCAGTGGATGGGCAATATTGATAGGGCTATGAGCAGATCATTATAGTAGACATAATGCACAGTATAGGTAATTAATATTTTATTTGCTTGCAAGTCAGTTGATTGGAAAATGCTGACTTTATGTGCTTTTTATGTGCTTATTTTATTGCATTCTCATTTTGGGGTTTTATTAATGTCTGTGCTTTGTTTTATGAAATATAGGATTGGGTAGGAGCTGGACTGTTATGCTCTGGAAGACAGCTGGGATACTTTAAAATTTCTATCAAAATGTTTCATTTATTAATTAAAAGCAAAGAAAATTCTCACTTAGCTCTCTCAGTCGGCCTTCCATGGCTGTGGGTGTGATTTATGCTGGCTGTGCAAGAAATAATCCATGTTTCATATGACGTGTCATTTATGTGAAATTTTGCAACCAGGGTGTTCTTCTACTTTTATGTCAGCATCCATTTTGTCAGCTGTACACTGTGTATCAATGTAATATCAACTCTAGGAAAAGAGGCGATGTGCCTTTTTTAACATAGTAAAAATCATTAATCTGATAGTGCCTTTTGCTAGATTCTTTTCAAGCATGACAAGAAATGCATGCATGTTTTGGAAGGCTGGTGTATCTAATTCCTTGCTTAGGACAATTTCAGATAACAATGCAAAATCTTCCCTAGTTTCATGGTAGCCTCAGTGATTATCATCCTACTGTTCTTGTTTAATCTTCTTGTATGTGGCTGAAGGGATTCTGCTGCTTTGTGTTTCAACTCCATTTAGTCTCTTGATTGTCTCCATTACAGTTGAAATGAAGGTAAGAAGGATAAATGGGAATAAATAGTAAAATCTTGTCATTAACGAGTCTAAAATGTGACCTTGGGGCTGCCATCGCACACCCAGTGCTTGCTTGCAGCGTTTGTGCTGACTTCAGAGATCATTGTCTGACATTGTAAGGGAACAATGTGCTGACGTGTTTTATGGCAAAAATGCCTCTCGTTTGACGCTTGTAAGTCAAGGTTATCTAATGCATCCCTAATCCTTTATGCATCACAATAACAGAGAAGCAGCCAGAGGTTTAAATAAAATTATGACTTTTTATTTTACAAATTTGCGCAATAGATGAATAGTCATGAACATTCCCACAAACAGACACACTCACACATATGGCTCCTCTCACCTGATGTATTTCACATTAACATTGTTCATAATAATCTGTGAAACAAATCTATGTAACATACAAAGAGATATGAATACTACTAGCCTGATGAAGCAGAAAAATAACCAGATTTACTTCTTGCCAACTCGACATGGCACTGATTCTTATTTACGTCACAGTGATTTTGTTTGTTTGGCCAGTCATCATTCAGAAGAGGTTCATTACCATAAAAAACAAACAATAATGTAAACGACACTCATAATAGCAATGAAAAAATGAACTATACAAGCACTTGGACTGGAAAGCCCCTAATAATTACCTTTTTATTTATATAATAAATGGAATAAATAATGATAAATAAATGAATGATGAGTGAACGGAAAATGAAAAAAGTTCAGGAAAATGAGGGGGAGAAATAAGGAGGAGAGGTAAATAAGGAGGAGAAGGTAAGTATGGACGAGAAATAAGGAGGAGAGCTAAATAAGGAGGAGAGGTGAATAAGGAGGAGAAGGTAAATATGGAGGAGATATAAGGAGGAGAGGTACAGTAAATAAGGAGGAGAAGGTAAATATGGAGGAGAAATAAGGAGGAGAGGTAAATAAGGAGAAGGCAAATAAGGAAAGGAGTAGGAGAAATAAGTGAATGAACCAAACAGAGCGGTCTTAGACTATTTGCTACCTTTTCCCCCAATCAGCTATTTCCTGTATTTCATATTAAACCCACACCTCCCAAAGTTCATTCTGATGTATTTCTACACAAGTATTGTGCAAAAACAAGTCTTCTTTGTGTTTTTCACAGGATATACTCTCTGTTTACGGAGATTTAAATGGTCTTTTTCGGCAGTATGTACATGTTTTCACGCTTCCAGTCCAAAAGTAGTTGTGTTCTTGTTTCTTGCACATGATGTGCAGATTGCAGGACCCAAGGGCTGGCTGTTTGGGACGGCCAGCTTTCTGCTATACTTCAGCCTGACCCTGCGTCAGGTGGATCTTCAGCTGCTGGGCGGCATTGACTATTTTTCTTTGGTGCCCCAGCAGATTCACTCCCAGGTTTTGCATGTCCCTGAGTGGTGAAGGGGGGAAAATATCAAGTCAGTTTCAGGTGTAGGGCAACACATTTTTACTACTTTTGCTCCCCCCTGGCTTTGTAATGCTGTAACTGCAGAGTAAGAGATGTGACCAACCCAGACAATCTAAAACCCAGTAACAACAAGGTAAAATGTGTCCGGTCCTCATATAACTCACAGATAATGCATTTGCACGGTCACTGCATTACAGGGGTGGTACCAATTATTGATAGAACATTTGGGATGCAGTTTTGGTCAATGGTATGAAAAATGGCTTGAACAAACACAGGGGGAGAGGAGAGCCTGTATTTCTGTTTTCATTGATTCCACAAAATGTCCATGGTAAATTTTCAGGAAGCTATTTTCTTTTGTTGTAGTTTGTATAACTTGGGGCCCTGATTCTCACATAATACTTAGATAAATTCGTAGTGTTAAGCAGGATGTTTACTATATACATAACCCTTATATATACATATGTACTATATACATCACCCTTATAAGCCACGCCCCCTAAATTCTGTGTCGGCCCCCCTTCAGTCTAGAAGGGCCATCCCTAAGGGGTAAGGACTCACCCCATGGTCAAGGTGCTGGCTCTTTCCAAACTGTGTATGTGGGCCCGCTCAAACTCCTCCCTGTAGCGCTCCATCCGGAGGGTGCACAGCCAATCACTAACAGTCGCTACTGTCGACAGATCTGTGAGGGTGGGGCTGAGCAGCGACTGGCTGGACCTGCTGATCGGAAAGGATCGGAATATAAAGGTCACTACATTCGGAGGATTTTAGGGCAGTGTTCCCTGTTCCGGTCCTTGGGAACCAGCAGCAGTCCACATTTTTGCTCCCTCCCAGTTCCTGGTAGGAAACAGGTCTAACAGGGAGCTGGGAGGGAGCAAAAATGTGGACCGTCTGTGGGTCCTTAAGAATTGGAAATGCTGTTTTAGTGTGAAATCAGACCCGTGGGGGGGCTTTACAGTCTCACCAGCTGTGCTCGGTCTTCAGAGAGGCTGGGTGTCGGATCAGCCGGTCCAGGGATGAGAGGAGAGAGTCAAAACCTGGTCGGTCTTGCCTGTTTGCCTGCCAACACTGTAACATCAGGGAGTGCACTGCAGGGGGGCAGTTATGGGGCGCGGGGAGGCGGTACTGCTCAGCCACCGCCTTCATCACCTGGGGGTGTCAAGGGGACAAAGCGGGCAGATGACACAAGAGGAGCTTGAGTGACCAGGAACACATGCTAACATCTAAACTCATTCCTCCCCCTCACCTCAGTTTCATGTTTTGTTTGATTGCCCCACACTCATGTCAAGTGCCTGGAGTGACTGAAAGGCGCTATATAAAAATAAATTGAATTGAGTAACACATAGTTGCCTACATTAAATATATATCTGATAATATGGTGATGGATATAGGGTGTGACCTTCTGCTGGATTAAGGTGGGGGGTATCATGTGACCAGGCTTTTCTGTGTGGATTTATTCCACCTTGCGCCTAAATCAGCCCACTGTTTATTTTATATTTGGGCCCCTAGTGCTCCACCCCCGCACCCTGGCAGAGTGTGCTGGACCTGCAGGCCGTAGCTGCTCTCAGGGACCTAACCCTGCATTTGCTCTGCTTTTGCGTTTCACCCCACTTTCCTTTTCTTTTTCTTTGTTTACCCTCATTCTTTACCAGGTCGGCCCTGGACAGAAGCATGACCTCTAAAGAGAGATCCTGCTCCCAGCCTCAGTCCTCTTATCCTTCCCACTCGGTACTGCTTTCCGAGAGCCATCATCAATAAATCAGTTTTAGGCAGTAAATGTTCACTGAAAGTGGATATTGGGTGCTGATGTATCTTTTCTACTCGACCACTAGTATACCATGTTCAGGCAAAAACCTCATTGAATTTTTAACTAATTTAATCAGATAATTAAGTGAGCTGGTAGCAAAATTTTACAAATACATGGAATGGCTGGGGTGCCCCTGAAGAGAGCTTTGAAGTGGGTTTCTTCTAGCCACTCAGAAGGAGAACAATGACTCTTTAGAGAAGAGAAGGAATTCATATTAGTTTTTATTGTGTTACTCTTAATTTGCAAATGTCCTAATGTTAAATTGTGCATTTGTTCTGATCAAATACACTCTTGCTCCCTAGATATATAGCCTTGAACGCATCCTTTTAATCAGAGCTGATTATGGTTCTATGTTGGTTTAAGGACGTCCCATGCACTCACCTCCTGGTTGCTCATGTCCCAGTATGGCCGCTCACCGTATGACATCACCTCCCACATCAGAATCCCAAAACTCCAGATGTCGCTTGCGGAGCTGAACTTCCGATGCTGGAATGCCTCTGGAGCTGACCACCTGACGGGAATTTTACTGCCCTAGGGGGAACCAGAGGGGAAGAGATGTGCTAATGACCCCTGCATGAGGCAGCGCTCATCAAAAGGGGCGGTCTGCTTGAAGACGTGAGGGCCGAGGCGGCGAAGTGTGCGGACGCACCAGGGAGGCAGTGTAGGTGGGCAAGTCATGGTCAAGGCCTCGCATGAGGCGCGACAGGCCAAAGTCGGACACCTTGCACACTAGGTTGGCGTTCACCAGCACGTTCCTGGCCGCCAGGTCCCGGTGGACGAAGCTTCTCTCAGAGAGGTAGCGCATGCCGGAGCCCACCCCCCTCAGCATGCCTACTAGCTGCAGGATGCTAAACTGGTCCAGGTTTTCCTGATGGAGCAGGTGGGCAGGGTTCATATGTTATACACACATCACTGGTAGATAGAAACTGTCAGACTTGTCAGTAGAAATGAGCTTCAACCATCCATCTTTCATGGTTACAGCATCTATTTTTTGATATGGAGTATAGTATCATTATTGTCTCAATATTCTGTACTGACCTTTTTATCTGTGAATGTTATTAGTCGTTATTAATAGCGGTTTTTAGTCGCCGTGCTCTTGGAGACTTTTTACAGTGACTATGAATAAAGTTGCCTTATGTATTATGGGAAACGTAGTCCTAGACACACCCTGAGAAATGCATCCAATGGACCGTTCTCCATGAACTCAGTGACGATCCTGTCAGGAGGGCTGCGAGTGATCACCCCTTCTAGTTTTAGGACATTGGGGTGGTCGAACTGGCCCAGAACTCCGGCTTCACTCAGAAAAATCCCCCTCTCCCGATCAGTCACTCCCCATCGCAAAGTCTTCACAGCGACTTGCACCTCTCTTCTGCCCGGGGGGTGGTACCTGCCCTGGGACACTTCGCCAAACTGTGCTGAAGAGCATTAATACACAGAAAAATGGGAATTATGAGTAAATTTAATATTAATACATTATTGGTTGGGTACAGCAAAGGGTTGATATATGCATAATAAATAATTGAAAATTGACTAAAAAGCTTGATACAGGACAGAGAGAGAGGGTGTTACACACAATGCAAAGGCATGTAAAGTTACACGGTGATTTTTATTGCAGTTTAATGTCACCTAAAAAAACCTTCAGGTTAATGGTTCCAATATAAGCACTCCTGGCTCTCACCAGCACCAATGACCTCTTCGATCTTGAGGTGGGCAGGGTCAATTTCTCTGGCAAAGTCTCGCACAGCCTCACTTGGGTCTTCATAGGTAGAAGGGTCTACGTAATACTTCACCCCCCCTGCAGAGGATGAGGAGCAATGTTGTTCCTTTTAAGCTCTTTGTGGGATAAATGGAGGAGAGGTGGTGGGGGGGATCATCCTGGTGTTGAGAGATGATGCACATTTAGGGAAGGTTCAATGACAGGTTTGTTGTGAGGGTGAAACTGAGAAATGGGGGGCGTTTTTCGTACGTGGATTACTCGTTTAGCCGGATGTAATTGTTGATGATTTGGCATGATCCTGGATCTGTCGGCTTTTCGAAACTCTTACTGGATGTGTTGTCATAGCAGCACATCCAAATCCTCAAACCTACTCAGAGCAGGTTTGCTCTATGTAAAGAAGGATTAGTTCACACATATATGAATGAGATGTCACTTTAACTTGTTCACACGTCCTGCATGGTTGTGCTTGTATTTGATCTGTAATTATGACAATAAAATAATAATGAAACATTGGATATGTAATACTATATTCAAGTGATAAATACAATAACAAAAAACTACTTACACATTTAATTTGGTGGACACTTTTTGCCATCCGTCTTTCATGGTTTGGGCTGCTTTTGATGTGTTTCCTTTAGTACATATTAAATCTTTGGATTCATCAGACCCCTCTAATAAAAGGTACTGATTGGATTGTGTGGAAAAATTGCGATGTTTTTTGATATTTTGCAAAAGCCAATGAGAGACTTGCCAATCATGTTTTCTAAACTAGATATATATGGCCTTTTCAAGCAGCGCAGGTGCATGCAATCATCTCGGATGAATGGATCCAGCTAGTGTAATTTACTACACAGATGCGTTTGAAAAACTGACTTATCCTGGATGAGTTTTACCGGCATTAACTCATCCAAGATGAAGCATATGATCTCGGATGATTTAAGCGACGTACGGAAAATACCCCCAAGGTCTCTTGTGAGGTTGTGCTTCATGTGAAAACAATGTTGGTTTTTGCTGACAGTTTTCAATAACATGTTAATGATTATGGAGAACATGCACTTACCTCTGTTAATGTATCTTTGTAGTCTGTTATGATAAGGGCTGTCTCTCCTTTTCCTGGGGAAAAAAGGCCACATCAGTCAAAATGCAAACTCAAAACACCTTTCTCACACCAAACACATGGATGCAGGTTGTGATGTAATCACCTTCGGAACATAAATACAATGACAACAGCTGCAATGACCAATAGGAAGGCAGCCCCTCCCATCACGGAGCCAACCATCAGAGGCAGTCGATTCTGGATTTGCATTGAATGTTCTTCTGTTTAGAATGGAGATGGAGAAATAATTACAGCAACGGTTATGAACTTTTTACATATATGTGAAAGGTGAACAGGAACACAGGAGTCCAGTGAGCCATTAAGATTCTGAGCAGCATTCAAAGAGTGATTCAGGAGCTGATGGGCTGGCACGCCTACCCAAGGGCAGGGTAGTGAAGTAGACGGTGGGGCTGTAGGGCCCAAAGCCCCTTTCGTTCCTGGCACGGATCTGAAACGCGTAGATTGACCCTGGGTTCAGGGCATTGACGGTGACTGTGTTGGTCTCTGTAAACACACTGACAGCGTTGTCGTCGTCTGTGCCCTGACACAGGAAAAGCACCAAGTGCTTAATTTATTTTGTCCTCGTGACTGTGTTCTGTTATACTCTACACATTGCATTGAAGAGCAACTCTAGGGTTACCTGCAGCTTAAGGTGCCTTTGAAAAAGCCTGATTTGGTCCAATAAAATACCATTTCTATAAATGGCTTCATATATATATATATATATATATATATACACGTGGCATGACTAAGTGGCATGTGACAGTGGGAGTGACAGCATGGTGACTACCTTGTCGTAGAATCTGAGTTGGTATTCCAGGATGTCTCCGTTGGGCCTGTCTGGCTGCGGCCATGACAGGGTGATGCAGTCTGCTGCTCGGCTAAGCTGGTGCAGCATGGGCACAGGAGAGGGCACTGAGAGACAGCAAACACATATCAGAGAGGTGCAGCAATGCCATGGGCTGGCAACCAAGATGTTGAAGATGCAGGTCCAGGGTTGGCCACTAGATGGCAGTATGGGCAGGTAAAACTGAGGACATCCACTCAATGTAGGACCACTATCTGTAGTCCTTAGATATCACTCCTATTGAGAGCCTACATAGTAACATGATAAAGCATGTCTGTATATAAAAAAATGGGCATAGGCGCCACGTGGACTGAATGGTGACAGACCACTTACAGTCAGTTTTTTTTCCATGTTACATAAAGCCATCTCAGACAAACAGCAGAGGAGTCTTCCACACTGAAACCAGAAAGCCAGAAAGGGAACAGAAGGAGCAAACGGCGCCACCTGTCTGCTCCACACTGCCGCAAACGTCACGCACACGCTGTCATGCAGAATGGCGCTCACATGGCGTCTGTGCTGCTCCCCCCGGAGGCCCGGGCGCATCACTGCCACCAATGAGGGAGAAAATCTCAGCTTCTGCTCTGAATTGCTGGGAAGTGTTAAGCTGCGCTCTGTATGTGCGACGAGGGCAGCAAGGACTTTTATTGACTTTCATTTTTTTTCCAAAATCCTCTTCCATGGTATTTTCTTCCTATTTTTCCCCAAAAGGAAGTCAATTCTCCCAATTCGTTTGAGTCAAAATGCACTTGAGTTAGCATTTCCAAGGCACAGCTACTGTATGTATTTGTTCATTTTTTTTCTTAGTATCAAGTCAAGGCTCGTGTCTCAGATCGAGGTCAGTGTTTCCCGCTGCTTGCCGTACTCTTGCATATCGCATGCTTCTGGCTGAGTTCCAGCTGCATTCGTCATCACTTGGGCTCCATCACCTGGGGTCTTTTACCCAGGATGGTAGCACGTCTGTGGCATTGCGGTGTGGCCCGCTCTCTCTAAATCCAGAAATAGGTTCCTCTCTCTCTGGGTTTGGATCATGGTGAACAGAAAGCAACACGGTGGCTGGGAGCCTTGCTCTACCCTCAGGAATTACTGTGGGCTCGCAGGACTTTCACTGAATTCCCACAGTAATGTTTTGAAAGGGTATGGTCTTTTTTTAACTGGTAATGAGGTCACTTCTTTCTGAATTGATGTAAGTGCTATTTTCATGACTTCTAGTAGCTAGTGTGCCCTTTATCTGCAGCCGTTACCGCTCTGTCCTGTGCTCTCTCAGTGCATCCGTAAGCCTGCCTGCCACCCTCTCACGCTGGCCGTGCGAGCCCCTCCCCCACCACAACTTGGCCTTTGAGTCTGATGAGAACCGACAGGATATCGTGACCCAGAACCACCTGAGTCCAAAGATCACGAGGAGGAAGGGAAAGCGATACAGACAAGTGAAAACAGCAAGAGAAACTGATGGTGAGTGTCAAGCACATGCCAGCACTATATATCTATCTATGGATCCATAATTTAATAGATAGATAGATAGATAGATAGATAGATAGATAGAAAGATAGATAGATAGAAAGATAGATAGATAGATAGATAGATAGATAGAAATATAGATAGATTTTATGTGTATAAAATTATATATATATATTATATTATATATATATATATTATATATATATTATACATAACATATATACACTGCTCAAAAAATTAAAGGAACGCTTATTAATCAGAGTATAGCATCAAGTAAACTAAACTTCTTGGATATTCATCTGGTCAGT
>JABFEB020000132.1:20913826-20929491 GCA_019775895.2 Stomatorhinus ivindoensis
CAGGGGAACTAGCCAAGGTCTGCGCCTCAGAAATGGCCACCAGCCGCCACTGCCCCCGGCAAACAAATTAAATTTTGCTGAAATATATACGGTTATATGCTTGCTGCCACAATTTGCACACTGTACTCTGACACATAGCAGTAGATTGGTAAATATTTCCTTAAAGCGTAGCTCTAGTACAACATTCACTGTACAGTATTAAAATGTACTGTATCCTAAACAGTTACCAGTGTTATGGTAGTTAGCAATTAAAAAATAAATAAATATCTGCTCATAAAAACTACATTTCCTAAACTTTATAATCAAGGTAGTGCACATACAGTAGTGGTTTTTTTTTACCTTCCTGAACCATATGTGGTCAATCTTTAAATCCTGCCATGTATACTTTACAAAAGATACAATTCAAATGCTTCTTTCAACTATTCATATATTGTATTTAATAAAGCTGTTTGTTCTGGTCTGTAGTCTTATGTTTCTCCAATCAACTCCACCATGGGAACCTTCTCAGTGGTTGGTGATACCGGCAGGGTCATGGCATTCTCAGGGGGCAGGCTCGACGCGGTGTTCTCAGGTCTAGAGAAACTGCATGCGATTTCCTCAAAGGTCCTCCCTTTGGTCTCGGGAACACGGAAGTATGTGAAGATGAAGAAGAATATGAGGAAGATCACAAAGATGATGAAGACGTAGGATCCACACAGCTCCTGGAAACCGAAGAGGAAAGAGGGAACTTGAGCAGAAAGATCGGGCTGTAAGAGGAGAGCAGGTTTGGAAGCAAAGGCATAGATTTGGGTATGGATGGTAGGGACATGCCTCTTCCAACATTTTGGGAGTACCCTTTTTGTTTAGGAGAGTGGCGGGTCAGGGCTCTACCATTGCTGGTCCCTACCATTGCTGAAACCAAACCAACATCCTTGTCTGGGACTGCAGAAGGAAGACGCTGACGTTCTCTTTATGCATGCTTGCTTGATATTTCAGAAGAAATATCAAAAAAATATAGAAGAAATATCATCATCCTGTTTGTTTGTGCCAGGATGAGTGACCACGGAGCAAGAAAATATTTGTAACAACAATCACTTTTTTCACAGCGTAGTTCAGAGAGTGATGTTATGATTTCATATTGAAATACATTTGTGTGTGCATTTAGGCACTAAGAAATCAAGGGTGTCATCTATGATTAGTACTGAGGCCTCACACTGATGGATTTGGGGGTTTGAGTTTTGCCTCAGATTATGTGTGAGTGTTTATCACGCCTGTCAACACTCCTAGGGGCCAAAACCACCACTCCATGCTGAACTGTCTTCCTGTGCTTCTGCTTGACTGCTACCAGTTTTTATAATCTTGCTTGGGTCTTCTGACCCAGTTTGTGGAACATCATTTTTTTTGTATGTCATTCTGGATGGCTTCTAACTTTCCCCAGTATTTGACACATACTTTGATTATGATTGGTGTCCATTATCCAGGAGTATAATTCAGTAAACCTGCCTACTGTACACTGGATCTCAGCCCTCTTTCATTACAGTGTGGAGTTGCAGGTTCTCCCAGTTTTGACACGGGTACCCCCTAACCTCTCTATGGCTATGGTCTCCATCCACAATCCAAAACTGTGCAGTTTGCTTGATTGGTGTCTTTAAATTTACATATGGTCTTTGATTGGTAATCTCTTCATGGGCTCACGCCCATTGTTTCCTGAGATAGGCTCAAGTGAAAATAGGTGGACAAATGATCAAGTTACAAAGTGCTCATCCACAGACAGCTAGAAGGACTGGAAAGTTAATATACTAGTCATCTAGCAGAAACGCATCTGTATGACATTACCTCCAGTTTTGGGAAGGTGAGCCCAACAATGAAGTTAGCCGTCCAGTTGGAGCAGCCAGACACGGCCATGGCAGCGGGTCGCGGCCCCTGAGAAAACAGCTCAGCCACAATGAACCAGGGGATTGGCCCAGGTCCCATCTCAAACATGGCTACAAATCCAAACACTGCCACAATAGCCACATACTTCATCGGGGGTGTTGAGTCCTGCTCAAACAGAGAGAAAGAAAGGATGAGAAACACAGACAAAGCCACCAGTTTAGCCAAGAAGATATAAACATTTTTTCAATCATATTCATAAAAAATATTCTTCATAAATATATATGAAATAAATTGACAGGTATAACAGGTGAAACCTACCACCAGCTGGAGGGAGACAGCCATGATAACACCACAGACAGCCATTCCACCCAATCCGAGGAGGTGCAGAGTTCTGCGTCCCGCCCTCTCCACCAGAAAGAGCTGATATACAAATCCAGACAAGCCTTCAGTACAACTAACATTAGCAATGGACTGTAACTGGAATCTGCAATATGTAATTGGAATGAAAGTGAATACTCACAGATACAACAGTGAACACTGTGTTAACTGCACCTGCCCCAATAGTGGCGTAGATGGGTTCAGGTATACCTGCATTTGCAAAAATACCTGTCGAGTAGTAGAAGACCTAAGAAATAAAGAAACAACAAGCATGAATATGAACAATAACAATCATGGACTCAAGCATACCTCTTTGAACAAATAATCAGCAAGCCGAAGCACCTCCAAAGTGTACTAACAATCGGCGATCTGAGAACATAAAGTCCACCCACCGCGTTGATCCCTGAGAGCTGCTGGGAGAGTTGCAACATGATGGCGATGATGATGGGCTGCCTGTAGGCGTGACTGCGGAACAGCTCAAGGATGGAGACCTTCTTCTCCATGGCCAACTTCATGCTCTCTTCCTTCATCTCTTGGATGTCGGCACTCACGTCCTCGCAGCCCCGCAACCGCACAAGCGCTGAGGATGAGACACGTGAAGAGGTGTGAGAGATTTGGTGACCGAGGCTCTGCACTAGCCATTCATCCATATAACATAGTTGCTATTAAGTTGAAAAAAGGTGTGTAGCACACACAAAAAATAGCAGCTGACACAAAAAGCATTGCAGACCTGACTCAACAAACCTCAGTACTATTCCACGAGGGCCAAGAACGGTGCAGACGCTTGGTCCAAGAATTATGAAATAAACAAGTTAATAATTCAGTTTTATAAATGCATTCAAGAGAAGGCATTAATCAGCCAGGTGATTTGAAGGAAATTAATTAATTAATTAATTAGTTAATTGACAAGAATAAACACAAAAGGTGCCTGCTCTGAAAAAAGTCATTTTTGGTTTTTTGTGGGGACCTGAAAAATGTTCCCACAAGCAAAATAGTAACATGTTTAAATATGATTAGAGGACATTTGGCCCCACAGTGTGTTAAATACAAACCCACACACACAGACAGACAAACACACACAAAGGTATGTCAATATACTGTATCTTTGTGGGGACATTCACTTTTATAGGGAAACTTTTAGCATATTAAAGTTTTTTGATTGCATTTACAGATCTTTGTGGGGACCTGAAAAATGGTCCCCACAACATCAAAATAACAGGGTTTTATGACATTGTGGCACACACACACACACAAACACACGCTCTCTCCCCCCCTTTCACTCTATACTTCAACCCTTCACTCTGCAAGACTGCCAGTTACTTTGTTTGTTTCAAATGCTCAGCTTAGCAGAGTGATGCATGCTGGGAATACTAGTTTTAATCAAGTTAAACAGTTACTAGTAGATGTAATGTAGCTTTCTAAAAAGAACTACAGGTAGAGCTGTAATATCATTGCTGAGTCGGTGGTGAGGTTAATGGCACCAAGCTACTGTCTAACACACATTCCCCATGGAGGGAGACGTGATTTCAAAAATACAGAGGCTTTATTATCCTGCTCTTAGCTATCACTTCCATTTCTTGTTCTATACCATCATTCTAGATTTCTCATCAAGAGGTCCATGGGATTATGAGGTAAAGTAACAGACTTTGCTTCTATTGTTCCCTCAGGGTGGGGTGTTCAGAATGGGGCTTATCCTACGGCTGTCTTGTAGCCTGAAGCCAAGTGCAAAAACTGTGGACACTGTCATCTATGAAAAGCTGTGCCTCCACTCCATTCTTTTGAAGACCCCTCCAGAAAAACAGAGGCGCCCAAAATGGTTTTCAAAGCAGCACAGACTGGCTCAGAGAATGATGCAGGGCTGAGGTTCCCTTTGGTTCCCCTGAGTGTTTGCAGTGCTGGGCTCACCTTTTTTTGCTTCTTCTTCCTGGTTGAGGGTGATCAGGAGGTAGCGTGGGCTCTCGGTGCAGAAAGGTAGCAGCAGACACTGCAGGACTGCTGGCAATGCCGTCAGGGCCAAAAGCAGGGGCCAAAGGCTCTCTGAACCCAGCAGGGACTCCAGGCCAAAGATCTACAGAAATACAGCATTATGATGCAGGACATAATTAATTTCTGCTCAATTTCTGCTCAAATTCAGGCCCAAACTACTGACAACAATCCAAACAATCAGAATAATAACAGGTACTTTTGGAGGCAAACAGGTAATACTGGAAGTGATCCTCAGCAGCACTGTCACTGGGCTATTAGAATACATGCAGCTACTGTATGTAAAGTGCCTTCTGTAAATGGGCCTTAGTGCATGGGCTTGGGCCCTGAGATGGACTGGAATCCCATCCAATATGTTTGCTGCCTTGTGCCCTGTGCAGCCTGGGCCAGGCTCCTGTTTCCCTATACGAGACAAGATATTGTCCATGGATGGGTGAAGAAAATGTTCTTCCAGTTTACCAGCTTATATGTATCATACTGCAATGTCCAGTGTTGTGGAAGCTCTGGGAACTATTCCATGCCCATCTGCTATTAATAATAATGATAATGCAATACATTAAATATGTATTTTGTACTTCATATCATAATATCAAAGTTTTCTTGCGAAACTTTTTATGACAGATTAGTACAGGCAGTCCCCGGATTACGAATCGACTTACAGACAACTCATACTTACTGTATATACAATGGTTCATATTAACAAAAGGACATGCTACTTTGTGACGCTCACGAAAATATTGCACGTCTTAGGCAGTTCTTTGGCTCGAGGTACAGTACAGTACCGTACGTAGTTACTTTTATTATTACGTTATTAATATGTACTTTAATATGACTGTTCTGACTTGCCTACAAATTCAACTTAAAGACAGACTTAGGGAATGGATCTTGTTCGTAGACTGCCTCAACACGCTTCTTAGCTATGGTGAACTACCACATTGCAGCAGTTCAGTCTACACTGCAATGTCACCTTTGTTGAGTTGTGAAAAACCAGCATAAAATGCACCATCTCACCTGGGCTATTAGGATCCCAACGACCACACCCAGCTGGTGCAGCGTCCCGAAAGCCCCCCGGACAGCGGTGGGGGCCACCTCGCCCAGATACATGGGGGTGAGTCCAGTGCAGAAGCCACAAAATAGGCCGACGACTAGACGTCCCACTATCACCATTTCGAAGGAGGAGCAAACCTTGGCGAGGCCCATCAGAGCCGCGCTTGCCAGGGCCAGCACATTCACCAGCATCATGGACTTTCGCCTGCAGACATAGCAGCAGAGAAGAGAAGAAAAGCAGTCACATAGCAGGGCCTCGTGTTTTTCAATGGCAGGCTGGACGGCGCCCATGCACCCACACACTTACCTCCCAAAACGGTTCACCATGGCGCCAACACTGAACGACCCCACCATGCCACCAACGCTGAAAATAGCCACGGCGAAACTCCAGATGATGGTGCCCGCGTCAGAGCTGATGGGATGGCCGTACCTCTTTATCCATGTGCTGTTGAAGAAGTCTCGCACTTTCTGATTTGAGCACAAAGCAGACAGGCGTTTAGGTAAAGTCAGGAGAAGGCACACAACTGATACAAAAATAATAATGGGGGCACCGAGGGTGTTTGACATTAATTTATCAAAACAAAGGAATATGAGAAGGCAAGCATAGGAGCAACTTCCAATAGCTCACCAAGTTCATATTACACTGAGAAATATTCTGCCGTAGCACTTTTTGTCCAGTAGGTGGCCAAAATGGTGGAATCACATCGCTGCAAACCGTTAAACCAAACTCATGAAATACTGATTTTGTTGGAAATACATCAGCAAATTCACAATGCAGTGTCACAGTTCCATAAAATTTTTTTAGTAAAATTTATTATAATATAAACAAGTAAGTCAAAATGCTTCAGTATAACTTAACAGGAAAATAGTGTTAAAAAGAAATAAGATGCAACATTTGTATAAATATTAATTATAATATTAATATATATATATAAATAAGGAAGCCATTCCATCAGTGCTATGGCAATGTTCTTTAATTGTCAGACTAAGAAACAAACCAGGCATTTAAGGTACTTAAATGATCTGCAGCCAAATAACTGTCCCACCATACAACAATCAGGCTTATACTAAAATAATACGATTAGCAGTCTAGTAAGAATATTACAATGAGCTTATCACTAGTAAGCACATCAGTGATCATTTTTTAATGCCATTTATCTGACTTTGAATCAAAATCGATCCCACCCCTCCTGCTTTCTAATTGGCTAAAGTGGTGTCATGTTTGCTTGTAACACACATCAGGATATGTCACGAGACCACTACTGATCAACATCATTCAGTGTGTTGCCCTGGGATAGCTTTGCTGAGGAACACTTAATGGCATCCAATGGGTGTGTCATGCTTTGCTCACTTCCTGTGAAGATTAGCAGAAACAATTTGTGACCACTGAGCACTTTTGTCCGCATGCACACACACACACACACACACACACAGACACACACCTTCTCAGGGGCATTGATGACCCCACTGTTGTAGCCGAACTGCAGGGAGCCAATAACCGCTGTGCCCACGCAGAGCATCAAGAAAGCAGTGATCTTCTTTGGTTTCTGTAGGCGGCAAAGAGCAATAAGGACAATCACAGAAACACAAAGTTCACACAATAGGCTATCGGTGCAGATGATACGCTTTCTGTCGTAAACTGGCATCAGCTCTCAAATCCACCTTCCATGAGGACCACAAAGTGTTCATTGTCAGAGGCAACACTACAACAGGGCTTTATGTCCGTGCTCCCACATGAATGCTCGCTTCCCATTAATGTCATGTGAGGCAGAAGTCCATAGTGCAAGACTTACAAAAGAGAAGAGAGAAACTTCTAAGATGTCTCCATGTGTTGCCCATAAAAATGTAAACTGTAATTTAATATTTCAGTGATTTTGTGATTGATTTTTTATATTGCTTTGACAAATGAAATCCAGCCAGATGACAGCTGTCAAGTTAACATACTTCACAGAATTAACAGGGCAGACATGACGCTGAGACAAATGAGAGAGAACACAGTTTTACCTATAATATTTTGTAGTATTTTGGACGCTGCTTCAGACTAGGCTGCATATTATGCAAACCATTATAATAACTGTATTGACAGGTTCGTGAAGTTGCCAAATATTAACAGAAATGAATAATGCAGGTCCTCTAGTACAGTCCCTGTCTGCTTTTTATACCTCGCATTGCCTTACAAAACCAACCCCGCGTTGTCTACCTGCCCATCTCTCGCGCATGCAAGAACAGGTCTCAGAACCATAGTTCAGAGTAAATTCTTGGGCTCCAACTCATCGCCTGGGCATGATTGCAGCCCGCCTCCACCCTCATGTCCTTGACTGCTATTTAAAAGCTTAAGTAAATTCAAATGCAAAACGAAACCATTTCGTCAAATGTAGCTGGCGGAACTAGCGCATTTGTGTTAAACCTCTCGATAAAGTATGCCTATTAAGTATTCAAAAACAATAGATAACATTTAAAATCACGAAATTTCACTCACCTTCTCTCCATCCATCTTTATGCTGTATCAATGAGTGATCGATGTGCTTACCCAAGTCTTCAAGCTATTTTGTAGAATGAACTGTGAACATAGAACACAGAATGGATATGTTAGCTCAAAACAAATAATGAATCAAACAGGCGTTTCACGTAGGCAATTTTCTGTTATCCGACTGCCGTATTTTAAATCATACCGGGTATGTAGACAAACGAAACCCTTTCGCTTATTGATCGGTTTGGTGACATACGCCCAATATAAATGAATAAATTTTGCGTATACGCAAAACATATACTTTATGTCATCTTATGTAACACGTGTTATTTACATTACAGAAATAGATATGAAATTGATTAAAAAAATATATTAAAAAACAAATGTAATTACATGTGATTTTGGTTTATGCCTATTATTATTACTATTGTTATCATTACAACTAATATACTACCAATACTATTATCACGACTACTACTACTGCCACCAGCAGCAGTAGTAGCTAGCATTTATTTTGTCGGTCGTTGTAACTACATCATTAAAATCAATCAACAAATATTACATTCATATTGCATGACTCGAACTATTTGATGAGTAGTGATGCCACAATTATTGTTTGGATAGTGAAAAAATATAATAATTTACCTTAGACTCTGTTTAGGTGTCCTTTAAGTTTTATATTTCAGGTTGTCGCTTTTGCAAATAAACAGTTTGCAGTTTCGCGGATCTGCAGTTACTTTGTAAATTTCCACTAAGAGAGAGCAGCCTTTCTGCAAAACACTCCGCTATCATTCACTGCGCCGTTTTAACTAGGGTGGTAGTACAAGGCAAACTGCACGTTTCATCGCTGTGACGACACACCTCACGCATTATCCACAAATAGGTTTTCTACGAAATCGGTTTTACGTCATTAAAGTTGTTAACGCAACTTTACCTTTTTTCTACGTCATGAATATTTAATGATATGTATTCGTTTACTTAGTTATTTTAAAAATGCTTTTAATTCGAAAAAGACAGTGGAAAAAGCATCATGAAAACGTGGCCGGTTTAATATTACTGTAGCCCAATAAAACAGCCACAAAAAAACATGCATATACTGTAGCTTTTTAATGCCTTTAACTTCAGGGTTGGGGTTTGAACTGCCCCTGTGTGTGTGGAGTTTATATCTTCCTCTTCTGGGTTTCTCTGGATACTAATAGAGTCCTGCCGCAGTTAAAATGAGTTTGGGCTGAATCACATCTCTAAATTGCATACATGATGTTTGTGAGCGCCATACTATTAACTGGTATCCCATCCTGAGTGTTCCTCAGCTTTTTACCTTTTGCTTCCTGTGAGGGGGAGCAGAGGATCCTGTCACCCTGCACATGATAAGTGGCTTGAAGGCATATGGAAAGCAATGGGGGCTGCATTCTCCCAAGAACAGATCAGGTTCAGAGTGAGTATGAATGGAAAGTGGAGAAGCAGAGGGACAGGTGGAGAGTGTCAGCTGACCTTTTCATATGTCGCAATGCATAGATGCCATGGATTTTATTAGTCGAAGTGATAATGTCATATAGGGACCAAAAAAATCACACCTATATAAAATAATTAAAAATTCATTTGAGTTATATTACTGCCTTTGGTAGAGAGTCTCTTTCTGTTCTACTGTATATGTCATATACCCCACAAACCACAATCAACGGTTTATAGTTCTCATTTTCTGCTTATCTCTGTAGTACATTTCCTTTAAAACAGGAAGTGGAGAAATGACTGCCGGAACATGTACCAAGATGTAGCAAATAAAATGCGTTGTGCCTTTATAAGGAAGCCAGTTGCAGCAAATGAGTTACACAATAATGATTGACAAAGTTTAGTGGTGCTACAGAGAAGCAAAAGGTATAACTGTGCAAAACCAGGTCACACTTGGCGGGGTTCTTCACATGCTTGTGAGCTGCTCCAGGGAATTATTCATAATTGTTTACTTGAAGAAGGTTGCATGGTGCTTCGGGGGTGTTACTGTCATCTCACACCTCTAGGGTTGGGGGCTTAGATGCTGCTCAGTGCACATGGAGTTTGCTTTTTTATATAATTGTTGAGGTTTCCGCCTGCAGCCGGAAGATCTGTATTGGATAAGTGCTGGGATATGGATGCAATTTACATTTACTTATTTAACAGATGCCTTTATTCAGATCCTCTTCACTTGGGTAGGGGACATCACCTCCACTAAGATCAGACTGAGCACAGGAACCCCCAATCCTGCTGCCTCAACCCCCTCCCCTTCACACTCCTGACATCTGAGTGCTTCCCCAGGCCCACCTCCAATCACATTATGAAGTATGTAGACGACAGCACGATGGTGGACCTTGTAAGTGGAGGACACACGTCTGCATACAGACAGGAGGTGAACAAGCTGGTGGAGTTATGCAAGGCCCACTATTTGTTTCTCAACATCGACAAGATGTGAAGGAAATGACTGTGGACCTCAGAAGAAATGGGTGGTGGGGCATCAGTGATCAGAGCTCAAAGCAATTACAATTTTGGGTGTGCATCTCATCGAGAATCTCAGCATGTAGCCTCCCAGTATGTAACCAAGAAGACCCAACAGGGAAACTCACTTGCCTGAGACAGGCAAGACTGTTGTCTCCCAGGCTTCAACAGCTACATCGATCAAAGGAATTATAGCAGTTTGAAAAATCCACGTGTCCTTAATCAGTTTTCAGTGCAGTGCCATATTAAACTTAGAATGTATCCCAGGAAGCACAGGGCAGAAGATAGGAGACAACCTGGCTGGGATGCCAGCCTGTTCCGGGGGCACAACATCAATCATATTAATATGTATTTCAACCTTGGAAGGCAATTGGTAACCCATGAGAATATGGGGGGAACATGCAGATATCCACATGCTTACATGAGAACCCAGCCAAGGGCAAGAATCAAACCTGCATGCCTTACAGTAGCTTGTAAAACCATAGTATTAATCAGTTTTCTTTATGGCAAACTGACCACAAGTTGAAAGACTGAATCTGAGATGGACAGGAATTTTAATGCAAACCAACGTTTTCAGTTCACACTGTCATATTCAACTGATTATTCAATTGATTTTCTTTACAACCATCTCTCTCTCTCACTCTCTCTCTCTCTACACACACACACACACACACGCACACATACACACACACACACACATTCAACACATTCAAATAGAAAACCTGGTTTTCAATCCACATTTGAATTATTGCTGTAGTTATTGCATTTCTTTTCAAATTGCCAATCCCTTATATTTATTACTGTTATTGTCAGTTGTTTTATTATAGAACCTATTTCAAATGATGCACTATCAACTTTTCCAACAGTGTAATAGCAATGTTCACTGCATACTGTTTTCTGTGCAGCAGTGTGGAATGACTTAGAAAGCTTTGACAAAAACTCATGTAATTTTTTGTAATTTTCTGAATTCTTTTTTATTCCTGAATTTATTCTGGCATTCAACCACACCAGCTCTTCTATCTTGTTTAACATTTCCAGCCATAACACTTCCAGTGAATTGCCTTAATCCTCAATTCATGTCCTCTCCACCTCTGCCCCTGTTGTAATGTTAATCACAGCCCTAGTTGGGTTCTAACCCTAGGAAAAAAACTGTTTTTCACTTGAGTAAGGTGCCCCATGTGAACTGAAATACCCTGCTGTATAAGCGGATTAAGGTGGTAAGTCTCAGATAAAACCGTAAACCAGATAAAGCCTAGCAGGTAAACAGAATAGAGGTGCTTTATTCATCCCTCTGGGGAATGTATGTTTTTTTCATAGCCCACCTTGCTCTTCATGAGACACACATACAGGTGACTACAAATTCTGATGTCAGCGAGCAGCATCCAGAACAAATGCAGCTGTTGGGATTAAGGGTCATGCTCAAGGTCCTAATGTCACTCTGTGGCCATCAGGTTTGAGCCACACCAACATTCTGATAACAGACACAGTGTCCTGACCTGCAGAGCTGCACACTGCCCTGCATGGAAACAACACATACACCTTTGCATGGTGGGGAAAGATTCCATCCTCGTTGCTGACCAACTTCATTCATGATTCCTTTTCCTTATTAGGAAATTGTGCAGCACATACAAAGTTAGTTTCTGTTAACAAGGCTAACAAGGTAATAACTCTTAAATGAATATGTGCTTGAAAATCCAAAATGAAAACACTACAATTCTGTTATTCAGGACACATTTCTTTCTCTAGCTTACTTGGCAGTAAAGGGTGAGAAAGTGCCAACATTTTAGCTGCAGTGAGAATTCTTGCAGTGACATTCTGTACCAGTTGCAGACACCGTAGCTAACTATTTGTACAAAAGATAGTAGAACAGTACAGTAATCTAATCTAAAAGCACTAAACACATTGAACCACTTTTTCCCATTTTGCAGTGGCAGCATTATTCAGATCTCTCTGGCACGAGCTATCATGCATAAACTGTGGGACGTAAAATATATTTCTGAAAATAAGGCATTTCAGTGATCTGTCACCCCAAGGCTTGTAGCAGCAGCAATAATACAGAATTAATTTAGATTAAGCTTAAAGCATCAAAATACATGTTGGAATGCCCTAATTTTGTCTGTGCTTTATCCGTATTCAGCAGATGGAAGCTCTGTGGTTTCCTGTGTAGTTCATAATTAGCATTATTCTTTATAAGGCTTCTGACGGACACATACAGGTGACATACCCTCTGGTATAGTAACGCTAGGTAACACCGTGCTAGCTACAGTAACAATGATGTGAAAGGCAGAACTAATGCAGAAAGATGATAAACAGCCCCAACAGAAAGCCAGATGCAAGAGGAGAGTATACTTTTTTGACACAAGATGATGATTTGCTGTTATGGTGCTGTTTGAATACAGGAACATACAATATTATTAAATTTGTTGAAAAGAGGGGCGGCATGGTGGTGCAGTGGCTAGCACTGTTGCCTCACTCTTCTGGGACAGGGGTTTGAGTCTCAGCCTGTGTTACATGTGTGTGGAGATTGCATGTTCTCCCTGGGTCGTCGTGGGGTTTCCTCCGGGCACTCTGGTTTCCCCCCACAGTCCAAAGACATGCTGAGGCTAATTGGAGTTACTAAATTGCCTGTGTGGGTGTGCCCTGTGATGGTCTGGCCCCCCATCCTGGGTTGTTCCCTGCCTTGTGCCCATTGGAAGAAAGGGCCCTCAACTAATCTTATGTAGTAAAATGTTACCCCGCCCCAACAACTACAGGATTGTGAATAGTGGAGGGGGGGTCTTTACCCATGTTATAATGTGCCTCTGAGGGGAGCTTTGCATGTCCTAATTCTTACTGGGGTCCTTCAGCTACTCTGGTATCCTCTCACAGGTAGCACCGTGCTTCTAAAGAGAGCAGTTCTCTAATCGTGAACCAAATTGGGCTTCCTTCTGGCTTTCAGGTAATACAGTAGTTCAGAGCCTTACTGCAGTGATCTCACATCTTCTGGGTTCTCAGTTTCATTCCTGCTCTGACTCAGTGCTTGGAGCTTGTATGTTCATCTTGATATTGCTTTCTTTTCACAATATGAAAATATGCAGTTTAGGTTTATTGGTTAAATTGCCCTTAGTGTACATGCCCTGTAATGCCGATGCATTCTGCCAAATGTACTCTTAAGTTCAATCATGCAGTGACAAACCACTGAAATTGCATTTATTGATTTCCTGTGTAATCACGCTTACCTTCAGCTTGACAGAATGACAAACCATAATGACGTGTTTCATGACTCCAACCAATCACAGATGTAGCATCCGTACACATTTATGACGTAAAATGGGGGAAGGGACTTTAAAGGGGGGTTACCATTGGATATGTGGGCAGGAGCATAAGTGGCACACTCGGAGATGTCCTAGTTCAATTTACAAAGAACTTTAAAATGTGAATAATACAAAGTAATCTATTATGTTTATAGAAAAGGTCCTCACAACACCGATTAGGTTAAGCAGTTAAAGGATACATAGTTATGGAAGGAAAGCATGTCAAAAAAATGCATTTTTTTAAAGAATTAATTTAGTTCATTCTATTTTCTTTGACCTTGTACATTTCTTGAGAAGGATAAACACTGCAGGCTCTGTACAGTAAACAGCTCAAAGAAATTAAATGAGACCCTCCTGTGGTTGTAAACAGGTAGTGCAACAGGCTTTTTTTTAAAAAAAAAAAAAAACATAAAACCATTGGGCTTTGGCATGATACGAGTGCGACAATACATAGAAAAGCAAATAAGCTTTGATGAAAAATGTAAATGTACATCCCAGATCAGTCACGCTTTTATTAAAATGTTTTGCTTTCAAATGCTGCGGCTGCAACGAACCATGGTTTCCTGTTTCTACAAATGTGTAAATTTAACAATTTTTACAGCAATATACGTAAAATGTTGTTTAAATTAAACATGTAATTTCAGATTTGACCTTTTATTTCTATAATATATAAAATACGTGCAATTTTTTTCACATCAATACCAGAATACGCCGTTTTTTAACAAATACAGACAGACACATACTCGGTCCATTTACGGCAGTAACGGAAGATGAATTCCCATGCTCTCATTTCTTACCTGTAAGGAAACCTTGATATGTGTCGCTTTGCTTTGTCTAATGAATGGAGCCGCAGCCAGAGCCATTCGCATCCCTACGCGTAAAGCTATATACCCTCGCTAAACAGGTAGCTAAACATTTAGTGTGATTACGATTTCTGGCAATCAAATCCGTTTAGTACGGAGCCCCTTAGAAAAAATATTATATAGTTCCCTCGATTTCGTAAATCGTACCATCGAATTATGAGACGCCTTAACAGGAGAGCAAATTCGTCAAAGGCTCCCAAATTGTATGCATGAACATAGACTCCTATAATAAACTGAAACATTTTGGAATTAGTATAAATGGATCAATCGACGTATATTCTCGACAAATACTGTGGCTAAATGCCACAGTTTTTTTTGCCATGTAGTTCTTTTTTCAGCATGTGTTGTGACACAATTTTCTCTGACAGTTAGTTAATCAGGACACAGGGGTGTAACAGTGCACAAAATTCAGGGTTCCATACAAAGCTCTGTTTCGGGTTCATGGTTCTGTGTAGTTTCAGTACCGCAGCGAAAGTACAATTTTTAAAAATTTATTATAACTATAGTTTTTTTTGCTAAATACAACAGGGACACTTGTGTAGCATGTCCACACATATAATTCTTGTCCTCATTTGTTAAATGATCAGACAAAGGGAAAAACGTTTCCACAGATAAACACATATGCATATATAACAGGTCTCTCCACATGTGTAAAATGTAATAATATGCATATTAAACATGTTTGATTCTCCAGTCAACATCTCGATCAGTGCATTTAATTCACTGCATTCATGAACAAAACTGTATATTTAATAGTGCATAAACAGTAAATAGTGAATTATTGTTTCGTTGTACAAAGCCATTGCATTTTGTGATTGACCACTGTCTGAAGCATAAAGGTATTGCTTACTTTTGTGCAGTTGGTGGTTTGACTCTATGCCAACTGAATTATGCTTGCTGTATAATATAAATAGCCCTTGTTGTACTGATGTTGATAATAGTTGTACTCCCCAAATATGCAGTGAATGTTGGCCCCTGTCTTATGTGCAACTTGACGCATACTTAGTCCTTAGCTTTGTATAAATCTCCCACCGCTTATGTACCTTACAGTTGGGTGTTTCTGCTATTGTGTTTGGTTCCAGTGCTTTTATAGTGCCTGCATAGTCCTGTTAAGGACTCAATAAAAAAACCTGGTTGTCCTTGCACAGAAGTTTATTACTTATTCCTCTGTCATGCCTTGTCTGCGTGTCGCTTCAATATTGTACTCGTATACAGTGGTGGAATATAACGAAGCATTTGTACTTCGTTACTGTACTTAAGTAAATTTTTACGTATCTATACTTTACTTAAGTAAAAAAAATAATGCATACT
>JABFEB020000132.1:20961334-20980003 GCA_019775895.2 Stomatorhinus ivindoensis
TTAACAACTCTGAGCTATTAAGTTCTCCCCAAGCGAGCTTGATGGGCCAAATGGCCTCCTCTCGTTTGTATAGTTCTAATGTTCTTATGAGTCTTGGAATTCATGGCTCAGCATGGCAATGGCTTGCTTCCTACTTAGATGGTCAGTCATATCAAGTGGCGTAGAAGGGATCCACATCTATTCCATGCAGACTCTCCACTGGCATCCTACAGGGCTCTGGTTTTGGTCCTGTTCTGTTCTCCCTCTTTATTAGATCTCTTAATGAGGTCTTATCCTCACATGGGTTCTCATATCACTGCTATGCAGATGACACTCAACTTATCCTCTGCTTTCTTCACTCAAATCTCTCCTCGGATCTCTGCATGTCTTGCAGACATCTCATCATGGATGACAGCTCATCAACTAAAATTCAGCTCAAGCAAAACTGAACTGCTATTCATCCCAGCTGATTCATCCCCAGACGAGGATCATGTGATCTCCCTGGAAAACTCTTTGATTTGTCTTTCGGTCACTACTTGCAACCTCTAGGTAACCATAGACAGTCATCTGTCATTTTCCTCCCACATTGAGAATCTTTCCCTTTCATGTCAATTTCTCCTCTTCAACATGAGAACATTTCATCCATTTCTTTCTACACATTCTTTCAAAGACATACACCTAGACTCTTCTAAGTTTTGGCACCTATGTGGTGGAATGAACTTCCCCTAGATGTCCGAACAGCTGAGGCATTTGGTGGCTTCAAACAACAACTAGAAACCTACATCTTTGGGAAGTAATCGGAAGAGCACTTTCAAGATTATACTCTTATTTAAAAAAAGTTGTAATAGTTGCCAAAAGAAATTTTGGAGTGATAGTATTCTTAGGTGGGTTCTGTTGAACCAGTATCAGAATGCATTCACTGTTGAGTCTTCAAAGCAGTTATGAAAGTCATTCTGGCTAAGGGTGTCTGCCAAATTCCTTAAACTTAAATATAAATGTAAATGAATATATGGGTACCAACTTCACGCAGGTATTTGAAACAAGATGAGATGCATAAATTAAGAACTATTGTAGAGTTTCATGAGATCTCTTTTGAAATCTAAAGTGAGGGTCATATGACATTTTGTATGTTTTTTTTTCTCGGGAGAAAATAAGAGCCAGGACATATAAGCCATAGACTCATTTTGCTTTCCCATACAGCTCTTTTGAGAACTATTTTCAGATTTTTTTTCCCTCTCAGAACTTATATAAACAGATTAAAAACAGGCCAAGTAGAACTTCTGGAGAGGATGTTATTTCTCGACTAGCATAAAACCCCACCCCGGATCACATTTTCACATCAGTCTATTCATGGCTGAGACTGTTACAATAAAGAACTGAAACTGGCTGAACTGAAAGAAAATAAGATAAGTCACATTTGGACCGGAAATAGAGCTGTGACATTTTATATAGTGTTAGTGTAATTCTCTGTGGCAGGATTGTACAAAGTCCTGCAATAAGATGAAAATACAACAAAAATATATATTTTTGCACATGATGCATTGAAATTAGTCCAATGTTAGACACTAAATCTGACCTGTAAATTTCAGGACACTGAAACAGAAGTTATTGGTTTGAAAAGAAACTTTACCTTCATAGTTTTCTAAGGTGCATAGGATGTTAATGTGAATATCTTCTTCTTTGAAGATGCTGGTGTGGGAATGGCTCTTTTATTTTGTATCATTGTATTCTATTATACGATCGGTCATATAATATGATAACCGTTGCTGCAACCACCTGTTTCAAGATGATTATGCCCCCATACTCAATACACAGACTTGTTGTGGTGGATTTTATTCATTATTAAATCTGGCAATCAGGTTAATCTTTCACTTCATCTGCTCTTTATAATAAAACCTATTTTCTGCCCCTCTTCCTCTTACATAGTGTAAAGCAGTCCTGACATATGTTGGTTTGATGCAATTGATCTCCCTGCTAATGAAAACATTTCAGAACATGTGCCATGTAACAATGAGCAACATTCAGCCACCAACTACAGCTTTTAACTTCCTTTTTCTGCTGAATGATTTTCTGCAGAAAAGCAGCCTCATTCTGTGCTCAGAATTGCCTTCTTGTTATGCCAAAAATAAACTAAGTTGCTGCAAGGCCCACACATTGTATGCAGAAATACGATTCAAGTTTCAAAATCACAGCAGTAAATAATGAGGTTTATCTGTGCTCGTTTCCTCTGTATTGTGTGCAGTTCACCTAGCTCTCCCTCAGAGTTGTTTCATTCTTATGCATGATAAGTTATTATTAATCATGGTTCAGTCAAAAAATGTTATAGTTGACCATGCTGGATGGTTATCTCCTGATGGATATTAATAAATTTAATATCTATTCTTTTATTCTATGACTGGATGTTGTGCAATATTAACACCAACACTGCATGTAATGTACATGCAATACTTATATTGTATCTCTAGTCAGCTAGAAAATAAGCTTTTTCTTACCCTCAATTTTACATTATATTATAATGCAGGGATTTTATGCATCACTAAAACATTTTTACTGTGTCAAAGTGTCATGACCTGCCTGTATGATCCTCTTGTGTGCCACGCCCCCTTATTACCCACATGTGCAACCCCGATTATGACCAGCTGTTTTCTGTCACTTTGATTCGTCTGCCATATTTAAGTCCACATCAGAGTTTGTAACCCCAGGTTACAAAGTAGGAGGAGTATCCAAAAGAGACGGGGTTTATTCGGAGAACGAGACGACACGGGGTAAACACTACAAAACATCACAATGACAGACCTAGGGAGACTAACACAAAAGACTAACTACAAAAGACTAAATACAAAAGACTAACAGGAAACGCATGATCACAATCAGACAGATGAACGACAGGTGGTTTCCATCAGGGATTGCACACGGGGAGCGAGGGGGTGTGGCACACACGGGGCTCGTATGGACGGAGCATGACAGTCATTATCTTGCTGAAAATTTTCAGCAGGTGTGTCCAGAAATGTACTGTATATGCTAAGTGTGGTCAATTCTGAAAGCTGGTGCACTGATAAATAATCCATCTTCTAACTACTTCTGGTCAGTGTCACAGGAGGCCTGAGCAGTACAGGACACATCCTGAATAGGATGCCAGCCCATCACAGAGCACATAGACTCACTCATAATCATGCTCTATGGGCAATGTAAAAACCCCAATTAGCATTAACTGCATGTTCAGGGATTGTAGTAGGAAACTGTAGTATCTGAGGAACCCCCCAAAATACAAGGAAACCATGCAAACTTCATGCACACACAGAAGTAGAATAAAAAATGAATAATATGCAAATAATATATACAGTACATTTAATCATTTTCACGGAAAATCACATGAAATATGATATATATGACTAAATCAGTTATACAGACAGGATATTAGATAAACTGGAATATTATTAGAATAGTAGTGTATTGCCTCATTGTCGTTTTGTTTCATGTCTGGGCTTTTTGCTTTTAGGTACTACTCTGATGATATAAGTACCAAGACAGTCAAATGTCCCACATCTTTAGTATGAAAATGAAATACAAGCAGTGCTTCTCAAAGGGCTTTCTGTTGGTTGCAATGCTTCCAGCCCTGAAAGGAACAGCTGATAGTCATGTGATGATGAAACCCGATTTGTACAAAACACTTTATATGACCATGTTATTATCTTTGTTTTGAAAATGTTTGCCCTAATTTCTTGGATTAAAATCAAAGTTATAGCACACATTATTGCAGATTTTAATTCAGATACAAGTCATTTAGATTTCCCTTCTGAACTTATGCTAATCTTAGTTATTAGCTTGAGGGTAGATGAATTGTGTGATTATTGAAGCCTTTCTGCACACCAAAACTGATAGTCCAGAGGTGCTGTACCAAGTTGTTATTTTTTTCATCCTGTTAGCTTTAATGAATGTGGCCCTAACATGGTATATCTTTACCCACTGACCCAGTGCTGACTGGATTCAGTTTTAACTGCATGACTCAGTGTTTGTAGGAGCAGGCTTCTTGCATTAGCAAGCAGGTGTACTTCATAAGATGGCCACTGATCAATTTTGGACAAAATTGGTCATTTCAGGCAAAAATGGAGCTAGCAATACACCATACATAACTTCCAAAACATAGATTTTCCAAGTGTACCTTATGCAGGCATCAGAGGGAAAATTACACATTAAATTACAGGTTAGACATACAATAGAATAATTCATATTTTCGACACTATACTGTCAAGTGGGTCAATTTTTAGACAGTCATTAAAGCACCGTCATGCGAACACAACTGCTTGTTTCAGTGGCTAATGGGAAGACAAACAACAAAGGGACCTCAAATATCTGAGAAACAGGAAAGCCGTGTATAGGCTAATATGTCAGAGCTTAATTTAATAAAGCAGCTGCAGAATACAGATATGTGAGGGGTCAAGCAGCTCAGCACTTCCTTTTTAGTTATTATTCATAGCATTCTGTCAAGTTTCATTTACTACTGTATTAACCAAATGTCCTGTTCTGTTCAGCTCTAAATGTACATAACAATGTGCTTGCTATTGTTTTACGTTTAAAACAAACATATGTAGCTGTGTCGCAGAATTTATATGCAAAACACTTGTAAGTTAATAAGCCACAGTAAAATGTTAATGAGAATAAATGAATACGACATAAATAAGCAATTGTATGTGAATGTATATAAGTATTTCAAATAAGAAAATGTATCAAGCAGGGAACTAGTTCATGTAAACCGATAAAGTTCCAAACATACACATAGTCCTATCACATGTTCCTTAGAGAGGCAGTCACTTCTGCACGTTCCATCTGGCAGGCAATGTAATACAACAAGCATTGGGATCACTTAGGGTCCTCAGCAAACAGCACTAGGGTGCTTTCTGTCTCTATAATCTGACACATTATTCCTAGATTGTACCTCTGTGTATTTATTACAGATTTGTGGATTATAGCGTATACTGGCCATTAACTTCTATTTGTTTATAAAAGCTCCTAAAGGTAAAATACACGTTGGGTGATCAGTACGTTGTTGTTTTTAGGTGAAAGGCACCATATGTCTACAGTATATTGACTTTGAAGATTTACAAGCAAGTAAAGCACACAATGGAACAAATGCAAGCTGCAAAACGACTATGAGATAAGACTGGAGCCACAGTCATATGACTCGCAGGAGTGGGGGCGGTGAAGTTTGTGGGGCACTTGTAGTCAGTAGCAAAAGTAGTTGGCGATTTAAGTAAAAAAAAAAAAAAACACCACGTCCCAAACAAACATCACATTTAAAGCACAAAGGCATCAGGGATTTCTCATTTATGCATATGCACAATCTACTTCGTGGGAATATTTAGATTTTTGTGAAGGAATCGTCAGACCTATGGACATAATGGAAACTCCGCAGACAAATGGAGGTGTGTTACCTGATCGTGATCGCCTAGATTTAAGAGTTGATGGGAAATACTACCGGGGAAAAAACGAATCGGAGAGCGAAATCAGCACGAGGGTTCTTGATGTGAGCTGCGGATCATCCGCGTGCACAACTTCTTCATGCAATGTGCGCCTCTGTTTACCTGGAATCATGGATTCAGAGGGGAGAGTAGACGGGTCCAGGCTACGCACGTACATCTTCAAAAACGGTAGGGCAGGAGCCACTGCGTCCTTTAATGTTTTGTGACATTAAGTTGTTCCCTGGCTAGCTACAGCACATTAACCCAAAACATTGCAACTCTTTCTTTAATTTTAAAACGGTTCAAGCGTAGGCTTCATCCGGTTTCGCTAACCGCATGAAACGCCAGCTATTTAAAAAGAAGACACTGCTCACGATTAATTTTGTTAACGGGTGATTCCTGTTTTGGACCACATATTTGGCTGCCTGCTTTCTGAACATTGGAATGATTGTATTTTATGGCTTAAACATTTTGTCAGGACTATACCATACTTAGCTTTGAGGAATGCATGTTTGCCAAGCTCAGGGGTTGAAAATATTATAATTATGGGTTGTATATATATTCTCCAGATGTTCTCCAGCATGTTAGGGACATGTACATGGTAATCACAGAGTTTAAATAATGTACAAGTCAAATAATACTGAACTTTTCTGGGATACAATGAGTCCCTTTTAGCCATGTTAAAATTAAAAGTTTAAATTTCATGAAGAGTACAATGTTAGAATAAAGGAATCTGTGCATTTTTGTCCCCATTTTGTATTAGGAATTTTATTAATTAGAAATAAAAGTATATGTAAATGCATTACATGTACCTCATTTAACAAAACAATATACAAATATACCAAACACTTCACTGTTGTGATTAGAATATTTTCTTAAATCATTGCCTAACAGGGTGGAACTGAGTCGGCCTCTTAACAAGTTGATTCAGATTCAACATAGCCAATGATTTCTCCCTTATTTTCCTGCATGTTTAGCCTACTGTAATGTCTGGAATAGCATCAGAATAATAATATTCACAAAATAGAGAAGAATAGATAGAGTTAATTTATTCAAGAACCTTTCATACCAACCAACCTCCAAAGTTTGAAGTGGAACCAAAAAAAAAAAGATTTCAAAAACATACATGAACAATTACCAAAACAACACTGTAAAAAATGTTCAGCCAACTCAAAAATTTAAGGAAATGTGCTGCAATACATTTTTGAGTTAAGTCAATTCAGTTACAAAAGTTCAACAAATTGCCTATAGACAGAGGTTCAGATAACTTTGAGTTAATGCAACAGTAATACAAGTTAGATTAACCTAGGTACAAAGTGCTGGGCCTTGGAGGATGGGCTCCCCCTTTGAGTCTGGTCCCTCCCGAGGTTTCTTCCTTCTCGGGAGTTTTTCCTTGCCACTGTCGCCTATGGCTTACTCACTGGGGGCTTTGGGTGGGTATGCTGTAAAGTGCTTTGAGATGATGTAATGTTGTGATAATGCACTATACAAAAATAAATTTGTTGTTGTTGATGCGGCTGTCATCCATGCCACATCCTGGAGCACAAAATAGAAAAATATCGCTGAAATCATTTTCCTTTGCTTTCATTTTTTAAGTGTCTGTTAAGACAATTATCTGTGACACGGTCATATCTTAAATTATTGCAACTCAAGAAATAATGTAAAAATCAGGATTTACCTTTTCTACTGAAAATCATTTTTAATTGTTTTGTATAGGACTGCAATTAACATTATTTTTATTACATCATTTAATCTTTTTAGCCTTGAATACTTGTATTTAATTAATAACAATATTTTGTTAAACTCTGTGTTTCACCATACTGCACAGCTAAATCATAATCATCATTATTTTAAATCAATATTCATCATTAGTGAGTACCCATACTACTTTTTTTTATTAAATATTTTTAATGTTTGTATCTATTTTTGTTCTCTTTCAATGCCGTGTTCTATGAATTAGTAAAGGTAACATTAGTATGCTGTACTGTAAATGTGCTAGTGTGACAAATATCCGTTAGGCGATACTGTACTCTATTTTTACATCAAACATTTGTTTTTTTAAAGGTAATGTATTAAGCTAACTTTTAAATTAAAGTGTTTTGGGAGCATATTTAGGGTTTAAACTCTAGAAATAAGCACATATTAATTTTTTTTGTGACCAAACATCCGTGAATCCTCCTTATTCGTAACATGTTCTGGAACATAACTTTACGAATGTTAGAGGTCTTACTGTATATACAGAATTGAAAGTAAGAAAAAGTCTTATTTTTATATAGCTGACTAACAATGAAAGAGTTGGATGTGCATTACATGCGATGTTGATATTAGTATTTCATGTCATCCAGCCCTATAATATACTGTACTGCATCCATTTTTTGAATTCAGCACAAAAAGCCCACTGCATGCTGTGTTGTCATGTCAAATACCAGTTTTTACATTAGTGGAAAACCAACACCTTGTGTTTCTCAAAGCACCAAAAGTTCGGTACCTGGTGCTCAAAAAAAATACTCTTGCCTTAACTGTATCAAACAATATCAAAGCTAAGGGGTATACTATGAAGTGAGATTAACATGCACCCTTCAAAACCCATTCAATATTTGGTACTGTATGTGGCCAGGAAAATGACAAAGGTGTTAACATATTTTAGAATGACATCCTTACTCATTTATAATTACACCATTCAATGTGTGGAATAAATGGATTAATAACTGTAAAGCTACATGAGACTCCAGCGAAGTGTCGTTTAAGCCAAGGACAATGGGGGACTGTATAAGACGTTTCAAGGCCTTAATTGTTTCAACTCAAATTTAATACCCGTGGGCCACCCTGTAAATACCACCAGTTCTCCTCTTTGTCCTTAATCCTCCATAAATACTTGGAGAGAAATAATATGTAATTTCCCTAAGATTGCTACAGTTTGGGACAGTCCCACACAGACTGTGCATTTGCACCTTCTCATATAAAGTGGACACAGAACTCATAGTACTTCTGCTGGTCAAGCTCACGTGATTCACGAGAGGAGTAAAGGATAATATTGTCAGGGTCTAGGGGATGCTGGCTGTATTAAACATGTTAATACTCTTTTTTTCAGCAGTTAAATGGGTATCAAGAAAAAGTATTAATGTCTGACGCAAAGGTATAAGAAACAGTTATTACGGTTGCAAGGTGTTTCTGTTTTACAATGAATTATACAGTTTGCGCCATCTATTACAAAAAAAAAACAAATGCCCTCATGAGTACAACAAAGGAGTCTGGCTCAAATACATTTATTTCCTATTCCATTTAATAAATAACTTGGTAGATTTCAAAATTTTCTTTGGGACAGTATGCAGATTCTTTGTGTGTCATTCTGTTGTGGTCCAGTGACTCAATATGGTAATCTAGGATTTTTTTTTACGTTTTCAGGTGGAGTTTTTCCTTCTGAACGTGGCCAAGTGTGGCGTTTTCTGTTTGGCGTGTACCCCTGTGGTTCCACCATGTCAGAGCGCTCTTTGCTGCATGAACAGTTAGCTGTGAGATATCACGTTATGAAGAGGAAATGGCAACAGCTGCTTCCGGCTGCTGTGTGCATGCGTCTTAATGGCACAGACGGTATGCCATGTTTTATGTCTCTGCTAGTGTGCCTAGTAGGTTGTACCAAGGAACCGTCCTCCCCTAGTTGTTCACTCATGCATGGTGTATAATGGAGCCATTGATGCAAAGAGTCAGGTTAGAAATTCCTTAATAGATCAGAATAGTGATTAAGGGATGCATGTCCTCGAAGGTGTCTGATCATATGGACACCAATGCTGGTTCTTCCTTTTAGCTGAGCTGGTGGCAGCCGTGAGGTACTTCGAACAGAGGCAAAAAAAGGTGAAGCAGCAGTGTGAAAATCAGAGCCAAGAGCTCAAGGAAATACTCTCCTTTCTGGAGCTACAGGCACAGGTAATAGTAGCAACTATACATTTTCTTTTGCTGGTCTGGTTTTTTCTATGCCGATTGTTTGCCTTTTCTTTTAATGTCAAGAGTGTCAAGGTACAATCACTGACAAAAAAAGTTAAGCACCCAGAACTAATGGTCCGATTTGGATATAATTTGTTACACGTATGGACCAGCGAAGAGTATGTAAATGATTTGATTTGAAAGGCTCTGGCACACAGAGGATGCCTCGTAGACGCATTATACAGCATTACCAGCATTACCACTTCACAGAGTTTGATAGGGGTCACATTGTGGGTTTGTATTAGGCCAGGTGGTTATGCAATTCCCCGACGTGTGAGGCAATCAGATTTCACAGTTGTCCAATGTTGGAACCAATGGGCATGTGAGGGCACCCACACCATTGTGAAGGTTTTGGTCACCCAAGACAGACCACGCCAAGGGAGGATTGTTGTATTGTATGACAAGAATTACAGAACCCCATGACATATGCTTCTGCCATCCGGACACAGGTATTTGACCCAAAACCCCATGTCATCCCGCACCTAGTCTCGACAACTGGCATCAGCCAGACTACAGGTTCACCATCCCATGAGTGGGCTGCTGTCAACACCAGCACAGAGATGGCTGCATTTGGAGGGGTGCTGTAACCAGGAGGCATGGACTGCTGACGAGTGGCATCGTACCATGTTCAACGATGAATCTCAAGTTCTGCATTACCTGGGATTACTGTCGTGTGTGCATATGATGGTACTGAGGGGAAAGGACTTCAGGTCATCTCTGGTTGTGATTTACTGGACGCTGACGGCATAGCACTACATCAGTGACATCTTGTATCCGCATGTCTGACCCCTCCAGAGACAGCACCCTGGTACAGTCTTTCAGCAAGACAATGCACATCTACACACGGCACGTGTTTCCCTGGACTGCCTGCGTTATGTTGAGGTCCTCCTGTAGCCAGCCAGGTCTTCCGATCTTTCCCCAATCAAACAAGTGTGGGATCAGCTTGGATGTCAACTCAGACCCAGTGCCAGTTTGCAGTATCTTGAAGGCCGGTTACAACAGCTGTGGGCCATTTTGCAGCAGGAGAGGATACAACGGCTGTACGACTCCCTTCTGCACCGTATTGCCACATGTATCCAGGCCCATAGGAGTGCCATACCCTATTGACACACCAGCAGTGTACCCATACTGCCAACTATGTTGTTAATTTGATCTGATATTATAATCATTGTGATACAGTCACATGACCTTTCACCACATGCAGATTTATTTAATTTCCACCACTACGTCTGGGTGCTTAACTTTCTTTGTCACTAAGTATATTTTGCAAGTGAGCAAGCTAGAAAGGTAATAATTACAGAACAATATTTAAATTAAATTACTTAGCATTACTGCATAATAATAATAGTTATAATTATAATTATTATTATTATTATTATCCTTTTGGATCTTTTTGTTTGAAATATTAAATTTTTTATTGATATTTCACAAAATATACGTATATGATTGTGTTTTGGATTTGATCTTGACTTGATTCCAATGTGGCTCAGCCAACTGAATGTCAAGTGATATTGATACTTGGATTAGAATATACCTTTAGGAAAGCTTCCCATAACTGTCTCTTGCTTACTGGCTTACTGTAGGTGATGCTGGAGCGTGTCTCCTTTGATTTGGAGGAGCTGCAAGAAGCTGTACGCATCATTGACAAAGATGTTCCTCGGACAGACAGGGATCTTGATTACTACCTGTAAGTGTCATCAATTCCATTTTCTAACATAAAGTGATCAATAAAAGCCACATAAACTAATTAAAAATGCATCATGTTTTTGGCAGAAGTATCAGTAACACTTTACTTCAGGCCATGTTTTTAGCAATTTATAAACACATTCATAATGTATTATAAATGGCTATAAATATTTATTTTATTATTATATTTATGCCTTATAAATTTGTCATCTATAATGCACTATAGATACCTTTATAATGCAGTACAAAGCATGCTTAACACTTATTCCTACCATTGTAATGCATTACAAAGGTATCTGTACTACATTATATATGAGAGCTTCATAAAGCATTCATAATGCATAATGCACATGGCTATAATACTTTATTATAAATATTTATAGCCATGTTTATAATGCTTTATGAATGCCTTATGAATCTCTTTTGTTTCTTATTAATGTATTTAGACATTACTAAAAATATGGCCAAATAAATCTATGATGAAAAAATATTACAGCAAGGTTTTGTTACCCTTGCCCGGACTAGGGTCAGTGGGGGCCCACCCTGGACCTAGGCCTGGGGGAGGGGTCCATTGGCGAGCGCCTGGTGGCTGCACTTTGCCCCGAGGGGCCTGGCCAGGCCCAGCCCAAAAGAAGTACATGGGACCGTCCCCAGGTGGTCCCACCACCTACAAGGGGAATGTCAGGGGTTTGGGGCTTTGTGGATCAGGTGGCAGCCAAGGGAGACCATGGTGGACCGATACCCGGCTGACAAAACTGGCTTTCGGGACATGGAATGACTCTGGTGGGGAAGGAGCCTGAGCTTGTGCATGAGGATGAGCGAATCCAGCTAGATATAGTCAGGCTCACGTAGACTCATAGCAATGGCTCTGGAACCAATCTCCTGGATACTCTTTTCTTCTGGAGTTGTGGCAGGTGAGTAATACCAGGCTGAGGTAGGGCTACTCGTGGCCCCACAACTCGGTGCATTAACAAACAAGAGGGCAGTCTCTCTGCACCTTCGAGTCGGGGACAGGTCTCTGATTGTCATTTGCGCCTATGTGCCGAATGACAGTTTGGAGTACCTAGTCTTTTTGGACTCCCTGAATGGTGTGTTGGTTAGTGCACCACAAGAGGATTCCATAGTTTTGTTGGAGCACTTCAATGCTCATGTGGGCAACAACAGTGTGGCCTGGAGGGGGGTGATTGGGAGGATCGGACTCCCTGATCTGAACCCGAGTGATGTTCTGTTGTTGGACTTCTGTGCAATACATGGTTTGTCCATAATGAACACCATGTTCAAGCGTAAGGGTGTCCATAAGTGGACACGGTACGAACATACCCGGGGCTACAGGTCGATGATCGATTTTACAATCGTATCAGCTGATCTGCGCCCTTCTGTCTCGGGTGAAGAGAGGGGCAGAGCTGTCAGCTGATCACCACCTGGTAGTGATTTGGCTCAGGTGGCAGGAGAGGAAGCCGGTCAGATTTGGCACACCCAAGCGTATAGTGAGGGTCTGCTGGGAATGTGGGAATATGTAACCCCTGTACCCGATGGTGGACACCAGAGGTGAGGGGGGCTGTCAAGCTGAAGAAGGAGGCCTACCTAGAATTATTAAAAACCCGGGCATGAGAGGAGTTTGGTGAGGCTATGGAAAGTGACTATCGGTCGGCCTCAAAAAGGTTCTGGCAAACCGTACGGAATATCAGGAGGGGGAAGCAGCTCCTGGTTCCTACTGTTTACTGTGGGGAGGGGGTGCTGTTGATGTCACCTGGAGGTGAAAGGAATACTTTGGCCGCTTTTCCACCGCACCAGGCACCGTACTTTCAGTACTTTCCGTACTTCCATAAAGTACCAAAAGTATGGTACTTCTTTTGTGTCGGCTTTCCACTGGCATAAAAACTACAGGCGCCAAAAGACATCATCAGTGATCGCCCCTGACTGACATCATCACAAAGTGTGACACGGTATTTCTTGTTGCTGAATTAAAACATGTTATTATGATCCATCACTTTCCTGTAGTCCTGCTTAAGTTTTTCTATCTTCAAGCGGCATTGTTCGGTGTTTCACGTGTGCCTCATGTCTTCCAAGCGGCTTGCTATTATGGCAAATACGTATTTATTCCAAGTCGTGTCATCCAAATCCCGCTGGATCTGTTCATCCGACCATATGACGATTAAAGCCTGTGTTTAGTGCTAAGGCATTGTATGTTGGTGTTTCTACACAAAACCTACATTGGCAAGAAAAAGTTTTTGTGTTGTCAGTTAAAACATTGATTTTGTTTATTGTACTTGGATAAAGATCAAGTTGCATTTTATGACAAATTAATGCAGAAAAACAAGGTGTTCCAAATGGTTCACTTTTTCTTGACACTTTGAATAAAGTGATCTACTTTAAGATGCCCTTTAGTCTTACCTCGATAGCAATGTTCATGAAAGTACACATTGACCGTGTGTTAAATTTTAACCACAGGCCCAACAGAGAACCATGCAAGGTCTCTAGCAATATCATTTAGATTTTTGCTGTATTTTCATTAAGTGTTCTACACAATATACATTTTCCTGCTGTATTTTAGAAAATGTTTCAAAATTGGGGGATGGTAAGCACTTTAGAAGTTATTTCTGGTGATGGTTTGGTGGTGGCATCAAATTTTGGCATTTATAACCAGAGATAGTCTGCTTTCCTGCCTTTGTTTGCAATTCCACAGTTGTTTAATTATGGGATATTTCACCTCACGTGTTAATGCTTATGTGTACAGGGGAGAAGGTTCCAGCAATCTCCTGGTGCTGCGTGAGATTCTGATCACATTTGCAGCTTTTCATCCAGGTATCCTACCAGTTTTCCTTTTATTTACACTCTGCTTCTTCACCATTTAACATGCAGCTATTGTATTTCCCAGACTCTGAGAAATACATATATCTTCAGCACTGGTCCACCACTGCAGATGCTTTGCTTATTCAGATGATTACTAATAAACTATTTGATGTTTTTCAAACTTTGCACAGGGATTATATGGGTGAGAAATTGTAAATATCAAAATTTTGAGATGGTGAAGTGTAAAATTGAAGCATTTACATTTACAGCATTTGGCAGACGCTCTTAGCCAGAGCGACTTACATAAGTGCTTTAAGCAGGATCGCATAGTAAGATAATATACAAAATTAAGGGTTGTTTTGGTCCTTAATGCCATTAAGATAACTCAAAAAGTATCTGACAGTTCATTTTTGGGTGCCAAATTTGAAGTGATTAAATTTTGAGAGAGATCTCCCCAAAACTAAACAACACCACTTAGTGGCAGCAAAGGGAAGTAAGTAAGTAAATTTTATTTATAAAGCACATTTAACGCTCAGGTTTTCAAGTGCTCTACAAGAATAATGATAGTAAAACAAATAAAAGAAAAATACAATAAAATATAAAAATAAATTAAAAAGAGAAATAATAAAATTACAAAAAAGAGAGATATAACAGCAAATAACCAAAACATCACCCAGAGAACAAACAAATAACCAGGGTTGGGAGTTGCAGGTTTAACAGCAATATAAGATTTAGATTGCCGGGAAGGCCAGAGTAAAAAAGTAGGTTTTCCGTTTATTTAGACTTAAAAACAGAGCTGGAAGGAGCACATTTTAAGTCAAGAGGCAACTGATTCCACAGGCATGGGGCTGCAATGGCAAAGGCTGTGTCACCTTTTTGTTTAAAACGTGATCAGGGCACATATAGGAGGGCTTTGTCTGTAGATCTGAGAGAAAATGTAAGGATTGCTGTTAGCACCCATCTAGTAAGTTGGGCAATCACTGCGCATTGAAAAATAAAATGCTATTTTTGACCAATATCAGATGCGATTTCTCCCATAGTTTCAGGCTGTGCAATTGTAAGCCAAATTGAGTATTTCTTGAGCATATTAAATGAAAGCAAGACCAGACCTCCTATTATCCCATTAGTGTATCTATTATAGTTCTTGTTGTTATACTACAAAATTTCAGTCACTGTGGGGAAAAAATAGAATAGAAAAATATAAATGTCACTAAACATGGACATTAAAACGTGCATAAAGGAGTACAAGTAACCAGCTAATTAGTTGGAAAGTTGTCATAAAGGTGGAATGTGCAATAAATGGATGTGTATACTTTCAGAACTACATATCATGACTAAGATTAACAGGATTCAGGTAAAAACACACATTAACTTTCACATTTCCCTGAGGTACATCAAGTACTTCTAAGAATTGTACAAGTTGGTAAGTATGGGATGAGTGTGGACAATAGATGCCAGTAGATGGACAATTCAGCCAGTATTTCTGACCACGACAGTTCTTAAAGCGCAATACAGTATGTATTCTTGCCTTGGTACATTTGATAGGCTTCAGAATGTCTCTGCAGGTGGTTGGGCCTTGTGTTGTTTTATGAATTTATCAAGATATTAAGCTCATCTTTCATTTAATAATAATTTGTATGCATAATTATTGGAAACAGCAAATATTATTTAATAGATAATTAAAAAACAGAATTCTGGTCATTTCTGTACATTTTTTTTATAATCCTCGTCTGATGCTTTTTATCATAAACCAGTTTGACTTCATAGTCACATAAAATGTATTTCTACTTCTGTTCTGTTTTGCCATGGGCCCAGAGGTCAGTTATGCCCAAGGAATGAATGATCTATGCAGTCGGTTCCTGGAGGTCATGGACTCTGAGGTGGACACCTACTGGAGCTTCTCCTGCTACATGGAGAGGTTCTCTCGGGACTTTTGTGCAGATGGCCTGCATCGGAAGATTGGTGTGTCTATAGAGTTCTACTTGTGAAAATGAAACTTTTTAAAGGAATTTACAAAAAAAAACTGGAAGATACACTATATTGCCAAAAGGATCGGGGCACCTGCCTTTACACAGACATGAACTTTAATGACATCCCATTCTTAATACATAGGCTTTAATATGGAGTTGGCCCACCCTTTACAGTTATAACAGCTTCAAGTCTTCTGGGAAGACAGTCCACAAGGTTTTGGAGTGTTTATGGGAATTTTGACCATTCTTCCAGGACAGCATTTGTGAGGTCAGGCACTGATGTTGTACGAGAAGGCTTGGCTTACAGTATCCACTCTAATTCATCCCAAAGGTGTTTCATCGGGTTGAGGTCAGGGCTCTGTGCAGGCAAGTCAAGTTCTTCCAAACCAGACTTGCTTCATGTCTTTATGGAACTTGATTTGTGCACTGGTGCGCAATCATGTTGGAAGAGGAAGGGACCATCCCCAAAGGGAAATTACTCAAAATGGCTTTGAATGCTGCTCCTTTCACTTGGCAGAATACAGTCAGGCAAGTACCATTCTCCTGGCAACCACCAAACCCAGACTCGTCCATCGGATTGCCAGAGATGCATGATACGTCACTCCAGAGAACACGTCTCCACTGCTCTATAGTCCAGTGCCTGTGTGCTTTACACCACTGCATCCTACACTTTGCATTGCACTTGGTGATATAAGGCTTGGATGCAGCTGCTCAGCCATGAAAACCCATTCCATGAAGTTCTCTACACACTGTTCTTCAGCTAAACTGAAGACCACACAAAGTTTGGAGGTCTGTAGCCATTGACTCTGCAGACAGTTGGTGTGTTCCTCAGCATGAGTTGTCTCCACTCTGATTTTTCATGGCCTACCACTTCATCACTGATTTTCTGTTGTTCCCAATTGCTTTCACTTTGTTATAATACAACTAACAAGTGCAATATTTAATAGTGAGGAAATTTTACGAATGGACTTATTGCACAGGTGGCATCCTATCATGGTACCATGCTTGAATTCACCAAGCTTGTGAGAGCAACCAATTCTTTCGCAAATGTTTGTAGAAGCAGTCTGCATGCCTAGGTACTTGATTATAAACACCTGTGGCTATGGAAATGATTGGAACACATGAGTTCAGTGATTTGGAGGGGTGTCCCAATACTTTTGGCAATATAGTGTAGATAGATGGAATTCTGAAAATGTGTCACATTTTGATATGTTGCAGTTGTATATTGCTGTAAATATGGTGCTATTGTGCACCACTTAGAGCTAGAGGCCGAGCTACTGAAGGAGCTGGACCCCCAGCTCCAAGCTCATCTGGTCACGGACAGCATGGATAAGCTCACCTTCTGCCACAGGTAACCCCCACTCTTGTGCTAATTGTAACTTTGCTATGGTTTTTTGTGTTTTGCTTCTGTCTTTCTTACGCATAGCAAAACAATGTCATTAATCTTGTGCAAAGAGCTTGATATCTAGTTTGGTAATGTGAGCTGTTTTATTGTTTTGTATAACCCATAATCTTCATCATGTACAAAATGGTCCATTTTAGCCATTTTCAGCATTAGCAGTACAGGCAGTCCACAGGTTGAGAAAGCTTCACTTACAGACAACTCATACTCATGAAAGGACTGCCATAAAGCCTATTATATATAAAAAATTGGTGTAAGTACAAGAATTGGTAACAAATGCATGCATTACTTTGTGATTCCCATGATAACATTACATAGCTTCCTCAGTTCATTTGCTCAGTGTACAGTACAGTTCCGTGTGTAGTTACTTTTATTATTACTATATTATTATTATTGTTATTATTGTTGTGTACTGAATTATGTTTCTGACTTGCAAATTCAACTTAAGGATAGACCTTCAAAATATATTATAATAACACAAAAGTTAAGGATGCTTTGTACTCCTTATGAAGGTATTTATAATGCATATAGATGTCAGCTTCACAGATCATTCATAATGCATAATAAACATTGCTTTAATGCCTTTTGATAGATACTTATGGCTATGATTATGATACTTCATGAATGCATTATAATGCATTGTAAAGGCAGTTGTAATGCATTATACACGACTGCTTTGAGTAAAGTGTTACTCTTTTTTTCTATCAGACTAAACAACGTACTATATCTTAAATAAGTAAATAACTAAGGAATTTGAATTTTTATTGGTTGGTTTTTGTGTTCAGCTAAATTGTGCTCTAGTACAGTTTGTATTATTATGGGGTACCTGTGTTGTCACAGTATAGGTTATTGAATGTTATGTGAATATGTAGACATGCATTGCTATATTTTTCTAATTGGCTGTATTTGCAGCACAATGTTTGTTTATGGCAGGTCTGCTGTAATGGATAGTTAATACACTGGAATCATTTTTCACATCTCCTGCTGTCGTCATCCCGTTTCTTTCTGTTTGCCCAGGTGGCTGCTGCTGGGCTTCCAGCGGGAGTTTAAACACGTAGATGCCCTGAGGCTGTTTGAGATCCTGAGCTGTGACCACCTCGAGCTCATCTGTCAGCAGGTGGAGAAGGCTTGGTATCAGGAACGGCTGGCCTGCAAGTACAGCCTAGGTTAGGTCCTTCCACAAAAGACAGCTCTCCTTCTATTCTGAGTAAATACCCCGCATTTACCTTAAACTTAAAGGGGAGACTTTCAATCTTCAGCCCAAGTTCATGGTAGCAATTTATAGTTATTTTATGTTTATATCCTTGTTTTCGATGTACAGAAATCCCTCACTTATCGCGGGAGATAACTGAATTTCCGCGAAGTAGGGACGCCATATTTATTTAATTATTTAACGTGT
>JABFEB020000132.1:21014586-21033280 GCA_019775895.2 Stomatorhinus ivindoensis
GTGATACAGCATTATCTGCATGTGTCACCTGTTCCCAAGCTAGGTCCTTCTTTAACAGGCCGCTGGTAAATTTGCCAAGAAATAAGACAGCGTGTTCTGTGGAAGATTGAGGGTGTGTCTTAGTTTAAAGTAGTCTTGCTGTGCACGTGCAGTCACCTTTAGAATGCATGAGATGTATCAACATTCATTTTATGTGACTGTTTGTATGTGTAAATGATAAATACCAATTTTCCTGTGTTAATAAAATTCCCTGTGTGACATTGGGAACATTTGGCTCTAAGAACTGTCTATTTGTTATTAGTTTATGGGAAAATAATATTGAGATTTATATTGTATATCGCTGTTCAGTTAAAAAATATCGAGATATGGTTTTTGGTCCATCGCCAAGCCCTAGTTTTTTGGCAGCACAGTTTGTAAAAGTATAACATTAAATTGTAATTGGTTTTGAGTAAAATTCACCATTTGTCCTACTCGCAAGTTTGGCTTTCCTTTGTTCTTTCAGTGAACAGTCTCTCAGCAGTGGCTCTCTGCCTATCAGCTCTGAAGGCCTCGGTTCAGACATTTCTGCAGTCAGTGTAGATGGGCCGGTCCGAAAACCCGCACCTGCCACCACTATTGACTTGACCAGTGGTAAGTCTGAAGGCACCAGACCTGCGATAAAGTAAAAAAAAATTCCAGGGGACAGCTCAGGCTATTTTTTTCATTGTGTGTTTAGTTGATTTTTTTTATATATTGTCCTGTTTACATTATCCTGGTAATTCCATCAGGTGTAGCCCTCAGAGCTCAGGTCAAACCCTCTGTCAAGCGCCTTTCTGCTTCCCGTCTTCGCCCAGAAGATGACATCCTGTTCCAGTGGCGACTACGCCGCAGGATGGAACAGGCTAGCCAGTGGCCACTGCAAAAGCCTGGGGGTCAAGCTTCACAGCAGCCCAGCACAGTATATAGACATCTGGTCATTATTAAAAGCCACACTGTTCATCTCAACAGGCACTGAATAATTACATGCTATACAATAGTGTTCTGTTTTTGGGTAATTTTGTCCTTTTTGTAGGTTGAATTAAACAAATGGGTCAAGTGCTTAAATTTCAGTCATACCACATACAGTGTATATTGTCTAAAATTTAATTTATAAAGTAGCCATTAAATGTTTTAATGTTGATCTTTGTTTGACCTTGTCATCAGGATCAATAAAGTTAAATGGATGTGAATGTAAAGGATGTCTAATCCTTCTTTTCCTCATGCAGACACCTTACTTGACTCCTCAAGACTCCACTCCTGGAGGCTTCCAGATTCCTACAGCTACTCCATCCCTCCCTATTTCTAGTCCCATAGTGACAATGCTTCCCAGTGACCCCACCATTCTACCCCATATGCATCTTCTTTGCAATACGCAGCCCTGCTTACTTCAGCACCCACAGCTCACTGTCCAAAGAGGAAGTTTCGGAAAGCCTGTCTGTAATCCATCGCAAACCCAGGCTGAATCCACTGAATGCAGCCCTGAGACTGTCCCCAGAAAAAACGTCTCTTCTCTGCCTGCTGTGTCATCTGACTCTGCTGAGGACGAGCAGGCACATCCAAGAGCTAACGCTAGGAGACTGAGGAAGGTGTCACAGGAAGTCCAGACGGAGCAAAATCTGGAATCCACAGTGCCATCCTGCAACAAGAGAATCATACCTAGGTATAACCGGATGTTAAACAAATGAATTTTCCTATATGCATTTTTTATATTTGCTTTGATCTCTAAAAGCAGTAAAAATTAAAAATTTAGTTGATTTCAGTGAGGTCTGTCAATACTTGCAAAAATTGCTTTAAAAAAACTGGGATAATTTTAATCAGTAAAAGTTTCTGCTAGAAATTAATTGTCCAGAAATTAAAGCATTTCCAGTTTTCATCTTTTTACTTTAACAGAGTGGTAAATAATTATCTTTTAGACACACTATAAAACCATCTTCTAGACACCATGTCAGAGGGGAAGGGAGACCACAAGCTGATCATAAAATGGAAGCTCAGCTTGGGTTTGGTGCTACCAGTGACCGCAGAAGGCAAGAGGCGGTGACTTCATGGCCACAGAAAGCCACCAGACGAGACAGTAAATCAGAAGGAAAAGAGGTGTCAAGATGCAGGGATCGTAACGGAGACCAAACGCCACCACCATCTCCCATACACAGCACTCTAGGACAGGTGAAAACAACAAACCATTTAAATGTGTATAGCTGCGTTCTTAACTATTTTAGTAATATGTGCTGATTTATTAAATTGACAGGTGGTCTCAGAGGTACTTTTCTCAGCACCGGATTCCCCTATTGAAGTCAGGACCCTGGGCTTCTCCAGTTCGCCCAGAAGCACGCCTCCTGCCCCTCCACAGTCTCCAGCAGCTGACAGCAACAGATTGCAGCCCCCAGAGGCCATCGTCCAGCTGTTACATGAGGCTGAAGGTGGGAAGGCGGCTATTTCACCGCTACTTAACCTCAGTGTAATCTCACAAAACTATACTGGAGATGAAAATAATACCGAAAATAAGTTAAATTTCATTCATTCTTTCATTCATTCATTTACTTACTTACTCACAATATTATTGCTTGTTTATATCTCTTGACCCTTTTTCATGTCAGGGCTGGTGCCCGTGTGGAACCTAAACTCCGGTCCTGTCGTTGCATTCACACAAAAATAAGCCGTGTGGTGCTGATATATCCAGACTGGAGCTCATTTTTCCTGCCCCTGAAAGATTACTGGGTCAGAGTTGGGAGCGCATGACATAAGGAGGCGAGGTTAGAGTCGTAAGAGGGGAAAACAAGTTTACGAAAGCAATGTGGAATGAGTTGGAAAAGGCAGGGGTTATCAGAATAACGAGCAAGTCGTGAACAAAATTTTTGAAAAAATACAGTAAGTCGAAAAGTGAGCTAAATAAAAACTGTGCTGGCTGCCCTAAAAATAAATATCATATTTGGAAACAGACCTGCTATCCGGCTGACTGGAGCACTGATCTCGGCGACCGCTTTGGAGGAATCGGGATCGTTGTTTTTGTCGCGTCTGCTTGTAAAGTGACTATGAACTTTAATTACGTTTGGTGTATATTGGATGCCTTCCAAGGATCCGTCGAACAAAACAGCATATCATTAAATGCTCAGTTATGTTTTCTGTGTCGGACATGTTGTGGTAGGGTTGGGCTATATACGTTGTTGTAATGACCATTTAGCTAAGTTAACATTAAATTTTGACCTCACTGTACCAGCCAGTGATACATAACATACAGCTATCTGCTTTGTTACAGCAATGAAAATATCTCTCATCTTGCTTGAAATGTCAGAATTTCAGTGAAATTTACCTTTCGTCTCGTCGATGTGCTTGCTTTAACACAGGTGAAGAGAATGCAGATGGACAGGAGCATCACATTTTATATTTATTCCATGTGAAATATTTACATATTTCATGATTATTTGTAAAATAAGTATCAAAAAGTTTTATTCTCATCTTCACCCTCCCTGTCAAAGTAGCCCATTAATGCATACTGTGCAGTAGTTCCTTCAGCATCCATTATTTTATGTGCATTTGCACTGGTTTAAAAAGAAATTACTCCTGCTCCTCCTCCATTTTTGCCTTCTCCTCTGAAATGGTGCCCCTCCCACAGCAATATGCACATGCTGATGTCATCGTTCTACCCTTTTAGCACCAAGCGCGATGCGAGACGGTTTTTGGTGGGGCTGGTGTGTGCTCCAGCTCAGCTCTGGCAAGGGTGTGAAAGGGGTATCTGAGGGTCCTTGTTTTTAGTGCTACAGATTTTCTTTTACTAATGGTTTTTCCCTTTTAATATGTTTTTCTACAGACTCTGATGGGCTGGAGTTTGAAGATGACCCCTTGCTGCAAGTCCTAAGGCAGCAGAGGGAATGGGTGAAAGAGCAGATCAGGTAAGAGACTGAACTGAGAAAGGGCCGTTGTGTTCATGCAAAATATGTTGGAAGCTAATTAGATGTGAACAATTTTGCTGTTTTTAAACAAGCTGATTTAATCTAAGCAGCTAATTTTTCTGATCTTTTTTGTCTGTTTCAGTGAAATTGATGCAGTGTTGAATGATCTTCAAGAAACTGGCGATGCGGAGAAATGAACAATCCAGAAATGAAATATTTGTATTTCTGCATAAATTATACAATCACTTATTAAATAAAATAAAGTTTACAACCACCTGGAATGGCATGAAATTTTTATATAACAAATTATGGGGAATTATTAATAGAAAAAAATATTTGAGGCACAAATTTTCTGATAAAAATGATTTTTCCCCCCATGCCATGTAACAATCTTTGCTGTTTGTGTGTATATCTTACTGTGTGACAGCTGGACATTACAAATTACTATTTGGATGTAGGGTTGTGTGTAAACACACTCTTTGGCCTACAAAAGTACAAATTACAGCTTGCTGCGAATGGAGGGCTGAAAACATTTCTCCTGCTGTAGTGGAGCAGACATTATTAGGATTCTGTGGAAGTAAATTGATGATAAAAGCCATTGATACAAAAAAGCACTTTGAATTACACTAAATGAATAAGAACACATTGCATTTAATAATGCTGGAATTTAAACGCTTGACTATTTGGGGGTTGTAATTTAATGTGAATATATGTCAAAACATTGAATAGTTCAATTGAAGATATTCAGGTTGGTATTTCATTGGTAAAACAATCAATACAAAAATATTCAACTTCCAGTTCCAAAATATACAGTTCATAAAGTTAACTTTTATAATTCAGTTGCCTGAATTCAGGTAATTTACCTTTACCTCAAAATAAAATTTCAAGACAAAAAAATTAAGTTGGGAAGATTCAATGTGGTTTAATGCTATCTTCATAATTCACGAGGTGCTTTAATCCCGTCCTCTTATTTTGCTTTACAAATATCCATCCATCCATCATCTCCTGCTTATCCGAGGATGGGTCGTGGGGGCAGCAGTCTCAGCAGGGAAACCCAGTCTCCCCTGCTACTACATCCAGCTCCTCCGGGGGAATCCCGAGGTGTTCCCAGGCCAGCTGAGAGTCATAGTCCCTCCAGTGTGACCTGGGTCTTCCCCGGGGCCTCCTCCCAGTGGGACATGCCCGGAACACCTCACCAGGGAGGCATCCAGGAGGCATCCTAATCAGATGCCCGAGCCACCTCATCTGGCTCCTCTCAATGCGGAGGAGCAGCAGCTCTACTCTGAGTCCCTCCCAAATAACCGAGCTCCTCACCCCATCTCTAAGGGAGAGCCCAGCCACCCTGCAGAGGAATCTCATTTTGGCCGCTTGCACTCGCGATCTCGTTCTTTCAGTCAAAACTCACAGCTCCTGTCCATAGGTGAGGGTAGGAACGTAGATCGACTGGTAAATCGAGAGCTTTGCCTTTTGGCTCAGCTCCTTCTTTACCATGACAGACCGATGCAGCGCCAGCTAGAGCTGAAGGTCACGGTCCAATAACGCCAACAGAACCACATCATCCGCAAAAAGCAGAGACCTAATCCTGAGGTCACCAAACCGGACACCCTCAATTCCCTGGCTGCACGTAGAAATTCTGTCCATAAAAACTATGAACAGAATCGGTGACAAGGGGCAATCCTGATGGGGTCCAACCCTCACCGGGACCAAGTCTGACTTATTGCCGCCCATGCGGACCAGGCTCTGGCACCGGTCATACAGGGACTGAAAAGCCCTTAAAAGGAAGCCGGGCACCCCATGCTTCCGGAGCACCCGCCACAGGACTCCCCGAGGGACGCGGTCGAATGCCTTCTCCAAGTCCACAAAACACATGTAGACAGGTTGTGCAAACTCCCATGAACCCTCCAGTACCCTGAAGAGAGTATAGAGCTGGTCCGCTGTTCCACGGCTGGGGCGAAAACCACACTGCTCCTCCTGAATCTGAGGTTCGACAATCCGGCAGACCCTCCTCTCCAGAACCCCCGCATAGACCTTACCAGGGAGGCTGAGGAGTGTGATCCCCCTGTAGTTGGAGCACACCCTCTGGTCCCCCTTCTTAAAGAGGGGGAGCACCACCTCGGTCTGCCAGTCCAGAGGCACTGCCCCCAATGTCCATGCGGGGGCTGGTCCAAGAGGGCCGGTCAAAATACTTTGAATAATATGAACAGGTTACTCCCTTACGTTAGGAATTTGTTATAAAATATGTGCCAGATACCCTGATATTTTTTTAACTGCATCACCATTAAAAAGACAACACAACTAGATTGATATGTACTTGGCTACCACAATTTCCTCCAAAGATAATGACATGACAATGTATATTCAGACAGTTTTCCTTTTTTCTGAGATATTAAAAAAAAACATATAACACAGTTTATTTACCTACATGTTTATTTTGGTTTCAATGACATTTCTAAAAGCGTATCAATTTAAATTTAAGACATTCTTGAAAATATTACATATTATAGCAACTGATGCAATTTAACATTTGTGGAAGTATAGTACACCAACAAATATTCACTCTTTCCAGAAATAGGATGTTCTTTACTGTGTTACAGCTAAGCAATCACATTTTGATTTTGCAAATCTATCTTATTCGGTTACTGAAACAAATAATTTAGGAAAACACTTTTAATCTGGTAAAAATAAGGGGATATTCTCTAATGTTCAGTCAGAAACTGTTTAGGTTAGGGTAACTGTGTTGGAAAAAAGTAAAGCAAGCATCTTTTTACTGTTCTTGGTTTCATGGAATGCCTAGTGGAATAGTGAAGGACAAATAATCAGCAACTTCTCCCCATTGTGCTCTGAAATGCTGGAATATTGTTATCCAAGTTGTGAGTACAGCCACCCAGAGTAACAAGCCCAAGGCAGATCGTTGAACATCTGTGAACGAAGGACAAAACCTAAATTAGTATTAAAGAACCATACAATGATAAAATGATGATTTAATAAGTGTATATTACTACAAGTTCTCATGTACACATTCCAGTGACTGCATACTTACATGTTTTGATCTGAGACTGTTCAGTGTATGTTGGCTTTACAAAAGCTTCTCTGAAAAACCACACAACATTAACCAGCCACAAGAATGGAAGAAATGCAAATCCACCTGGGAAAAAAATAGGTTAATGTCATAAATGCTAGAATGTAATCAAGGAACAACCTTTCTATAAAAAAACATCTAGCATGGAAATGTAAGGTTTCTTCTCTGAGATTTTTATTCAATGCGTCCCTTTCCCCCTTTTACTAGATATTACTTAAACTAAATATTGTAATGTTTATAATAATAATGTCAGTAGGTTGTTATTACTTCTGTGATTAGTCTTTTTTAAAAAATTATAACAAAACAAAATATTCCTATACATTGCAACCAATATAACCAGCTGTAATTGTGTCCAAACTGACAAGGTCCAATAACCATTTATTTTATGAAATAACAGAATCAAATAACATTTGTTTAACCCACAAGATATATATCATCCATTTTTAATGAATGATAGTTAACTGAAAGTCCACAGAATTAGGGTCATTGGGACCAGGACTGAAAACCACTGCTTTAGATACTAAAATGTTTCTAATTACACCACAAATTCAAACTTAGAAACACTTACCCAAATAGTACTTTCTGCACAGGTTTAGTTTCTCTTCATTGGGAACCCGTTCGAGATTCATGATGATACCTCCAGACCTAAAAAATATTGCATATTGCACATTGGATAACTATATGATCATCAATTTATAGATTTTGAGAGAGTCGGTTATTTCTGATTTACACATATTAATCGTTTTATATGAATCCGCATAAGCTAAAGCCCGTTCCACTTCACCTAAGTCATTAACGCTGTTAGATCCATCTACCTTAACCTTAACCGTTAACACTAGTTACATGATTACTCATTTGGAGACCAGGTATTTCTAGTTAGTTCGTCGCTTTACATATAACAACAGAGGTTTCTAAAGTGTGTCTGTTACTGTATTTATTTACGAATTTCGATACTTTACCTTAAGGATAATTGCAAAACAAAAACGCAAATAATCTACTTCCGCTTTCAAAAATAACGCCTCGCCACTTCCGAAATATAGATTTATATCCGGCTCCCTCCATAAGCATCTTGGGTACTGTAGTTTCTGACCAGCTGGCAAATAATTAATAATTGAAATAAATCAAAATCATTTCGAGTAATTAATATTGTTTTCCATTTCAGTCTGAAGAACATTTTATAGTTTATAGATTAATTCTTGTCCGCATATTACAGAAAATGGTGTGTATGTTTATTTACTTATTGCTGGATTATTTATATATAATACAGATAGGGTGGGTATTGTTAAAACGGGACAGTCTGAAAATGTGCTTTCTGGAAAAATCATCTGTCTTGAATCCGAACTTGATACCATTCTAAATACATCAATGTTCCTTGAACGTCTTATAGACGAGAAAATAAGGTATTACTAAACACATACCTTAACTGCAAAGTTAACTGTCCCTTTTTTCCACAATACTCACCCTAGCATTTGAACGCCAGTAACGCTAGCATTTGGACTCCATAAAAATGGAAACATGTAATCACTAGTGCAAAAAATCCAATCATTTATCAGATGCAAAACCGCAGGAAAAGCATGCTAGCAAAACTACAGACGGTTAAATAAATTAGTTACTTCAACACACATTTTTCTGACGCGACTATCGTTCAATAAAAAGAGTAATCGTTCACTTAAACCACAACAGAAAAGCACGAGAATCTTGTTCAGCACCTCACATAATAATCTGCAAAATTACTTCGTTCACACAGTTTATAATAATACATTTAAAGAACTTACAGTATTTTTTATGGCAAAGCACACATGAAAATGTAGTTCACATTACTGTAGCTGAAGCTTGGACACCATTGAAAGTAGAGTAATTGAATGAAATGCATCAAGTTATCGTAAAGCAAGGTATTTGTAGTTTTAAACGGTTGTAATGTCGGAAGAAACGTAGTCGAATTTATGCGAAGCGTTACAGAAACGCAGTAGTTGAATTTTTTTTTCTATCCATTCGAATAAACGTAAAGATTTATACAGAAAATGCTGTCTCTTGTTTTCGTTATTTGGTCATGGTTTTGCTATATATTTTAAGTGGGTTACATCGACGCCGCTGTAGTTAAGGACTCGTTTTCCCATGATGCTTGTGGCTCCCCCTCCCTATCTCGCGCCTTCCCCTCTAGTCTCTCTCAAACTCCATCGGTGTTGTTGTCGAAGCTAATGATGGCGGCGGCGGGATGCGGATCGGCAACCGCGTCTGCTGTTGGAGGCCCAAGCGGTATGGCCGCAGCTCGGGGGCGCTTTCCGGGTCGGCCGTGGTCGTCTCGCAGCCGTCTGCGTTCGGAGAGGCGCTCGCAGCTCGGTCGGTTAAGGATCGATACCGGGGAGACGGACACTGGAGGCCCAAGGCCCACCAGCAGTGGACTGGTAGCGAGCGATGACCCTTCTCATTTACGCTTACTGGGGATAGAGGCGAAACACAAACGCCTGGGAGAGGCCGGCTACAGCTCAAGTGGCAGCGAAGAGGTGAGTTTAGAGGCCGTGTCTGAAGTGGCGTGGATAAAATCGTGCGACATTACTGAACTTGCATGTCTTAAATTAATTAGTTGCATACATTTAAGCGCTTGGAGAACTGAGAAAGCCGCTGCACAGATAACTAGGCTGCCTAGCTACAAAAGGGGGGGATAGCTAACAGTTATTAGCTATGAGCTGTTTTATCATCAACTGGTTAGTGGTAGCAAGTTTTCATTTTCTTGAGCTGCCACATGGTACCAAATGCAGTTCTTTTCACAATTAAATGAACAGTTTGTTTGTTGTTTTATGTAGATTATATTAGCGAAATGGTATTGGTTATGGCTATTAGCTTGCTAGTGCTAATTGTGCAAGGGAGGGGGAGGGGGGCTAGCCACTTAGCTTCAATGAAATAGAAATTCTGGGTAACCGGGTATATCAAAATGAGCGTTTAACTCAAGTTTCAAAACCATAAACGTCTATTATACGGTTTGTTTTTGTGGACAATTTGTATTATGTCTAAGTGTTACGGATACGCCTGTAAAGAGACGAAGGAGTCGTTAGAGAACGGTGATTGCAGACAAGTTAATGGAGGGAAAATCTAAATATCAATTCTATCTAATTTATAGTAAATGAAGTATGTTAAAGGAAGAGGCTAAGCTTCATTTCTACATACAGAGAAGCGAAATGCCCTGGATATTACCGTGTTATCGGCAGAGTTTGGTACTTTGGAGCGGACTTTTAAATGGAAGCGCCATTGTTCCAGGTACAACTCCGCTAAAACAATAAAAGCATCACTTAGGAAATGCGCGTTTTGCATTAAAAGTGTACATATGTGCACGTTTTATTTCTTGCCGAGATTGGATTGTTTCACAGTTCAGCCATAAATGATGTCAGGGTACTTTGTTGAATGCCTGTTTGACAGCAGGAGATGAAGTTCAACCTGTCATGCGAGAGGTGTGTAGAAACGGTACTCTTCTTTCTCAGCATAAGGACACGTTTAATGACACGTCTGATTGTCTTCATATATAAAAACATTGTATTTTATTTCTTTCTTAAATAGTGAAAAGGTTATGGTTACAGAAAGATCCTGCAGTTGATCCTTAGGATTGACGTTTTGGCTGGAACGTTTTTTTTTTAAACTGAGTTTCATAGCGGAATATTAGTAAACCGCTACTTTGTATGTCCTATTAAGTCTTTCATGTTTCACATTACTTAATTTACTTTAAGTATTTGTAGCAATCCAAAGCGTGATAATATAACCTAGCACTTTTGTGTCCTTAATTCACATTAAAGATATGTTAATAAGGCCCCTAAAGTGAATGGGATTATACATATATGGCATGTATAATTGTGATGCATTTGAATCATTCATTCAGTCTGTCTGAATCTGAATTGTCTGTTTATTGATGGGGGTACTTTTTTAGCTTGGAAATGGACTTATTTGCAGGACTGATCATAAGATCAGTGAATTTTTCAGTGAAATTTCATTTTAGGGAAATGTGATGCAAGTGTGGATTCTCTGTAGTGAAAGAATTATGTTGCGTATTTGTGTGAATTTAGTTAAAATATACATTTATTTAAAGCACCAATGAACAGAGGTATAGTTTATACCATGGGAGGAGATACCACAGGTACACCAAATGAATTCAACATGTTTTACAAGCACTTTAATAAGTATGCGTAGAAGGATTTTAGATTTTTATTTTTATTACCAAGCAAAACAATTGTGGTAACTTAAAATGACCAGAGTGATATGGTGATATGGGATATTAAAAAGCCAACTATGAATGTTGCTGTGTTATCTGTATGATTTTACATTTTAGGTATATTCAAAGTTTTAGATGATGATCCTTTGTTCTTCAAGTTAATATCTTATCTGGATGCCCAAATATTTGTTGAGAGCTCAGTCAGCATGTTCATGCATTTAATTTAAGCCTGTTTCAGTTGGCCTAAATTGGAGCAATTTTTCTGAAATAAAGTAAAAATTTTAATCAAATGACACATATTAATATTTAGCTGTGATTTTTAGTGTAAGAATCAAATTTTATTGGTGCCTAGATATCAGTGTTTCTAGCCTAATTAGATTGGAGTCCTCATCCAGTTTCAGTGCAATAATTTAAGGACTCTAACTGAATTGGCTGACATGATGTTGGATAAGACCATGCATGTTACAAGTGTTTTTGAAACTCTGAAGTGTTTTTTATGCTTGTCTATCTTTAAGGGAGATGATTTCCCTGGATTTGAAGTGAAAAAAACAGGCTACAGGACCGCACTTCGTTTTGGACAACGTTCCTGCAAAAGTAAGTGTTCTTCCCGATTGTAGACACTGCCATGTCTATCTTTGTTGCTTAGTTTGTGTAAACCATAATCGTAGTAATGGATGACCTGATCAAAGCTTTGTAATTTTGGTGTGCTATCTTTTCTCTTATTGCTTCTAATTTACACCGAGATGGATCTTGATCACAAACTTTATTTTACTTATTCCTATCATAAGCTCTGAATTAAAATTCCTGTATTATCTGTATTGAACCCATTCTATTTTGAAATTGTTTACTCCTTTGGACTTTTCTCTCAATTTTTGGTGTAAAACATTTTTATTTTGCATGTTATTACATTTAGTGTCGTCACTGCTCAATTTGTTTTTGCATTGCTAAAAGGAATAATTTGCCTTTGTTGGAATGATAATGACAGCTACAGTAATAGGCTGTTGGACACACATAAGCAGAATCATATCTAAATACAGAGTAGTATATTGTGAGTCATTTGGTAGGTTTACAGTCAAATGGAAATGCACAGCAAAATATGGATTTTGATTTATGAAGGTGGTCAGCCATTTTGGCCATAAACTGAAAGGGCATCCTTTTAATGGATTATTGAAGAAGACATTTCCAGACTGTTTTTTGCTTAAAGAATAAAGTATTTACATTCATAGGTCTATCAGTAATCAGCAATAGCAGACAAGTAACCTGGTTTTGATGTATGACTGGCATATATGAGTATAACTGGCAACTTTTACTTTTTTTGGGGAGGTTAAGGAACTGCTGCTTCAGATGGGTTTACACTTTTTGTGACATCTTAATAATAACTAAATGTGACCCACCGATTGACCTTTTTCTACAGATAAAAACGATCAGCACTGCTAATATAAAAGTTCTTATTTTTAGATACTGCACAGCTCTAATGTACAAGCTTGCTTACAGCATTTTACATCTGTTGTATGCCTTGCGTTTATGTTTAGTCAGTGGTGCAAATATGACTATTGTTGTAGAAAAACCCTTTAATCTTTTTATCGTCGTCTTTCTTTTGTTTATGAGCCCTGGACCTCTGTTGAGGTTAACGGAAGTCTTTACACATGATGTTAGATCAGTTGCTTCTTAAAACCCTGTTTTTTAGCCTTCCCTCTAGAGGGAAATTGTGCATGCATCGAATAATCTCAACATTTGCTTACCATGTTCACTAGACTAAGCATGCTTGGATCTTTTATTTTCTTTCATATATATATTTTTTTATTATCCCTGCTTAGCCCTGTTTGTACTGAAATTAATTTATTTTCCTCATTTCTATTTTTCGTAAAATATGCTCTGCAGTTATTGCTGATTCTCCATCACTGCAGTTCAGCACATTAAGAGTTAGATATTTCAGGCATCACTCTTAGCTTTCTTTCAGTGACTTTGAGTGATTTAACTGCTGTTTACAGTGACATTCGTAGTGTGTCCAACTTGTACTTGTCTAGTGTAATCAGCGGTTGTGTAAATGGGGTTTAGATATCAACTTGTCCTATGACTTATTTATCCATCTTCCATAACTTCCTGTCCAGTAAAGGGTCGTCATTACCCTGACGGGAACTTGAGGCAGCAGACACCTTGTATGGACACACATACATGTGCAAACACAATAACCAGCGCCCTAAATACATGTCTTTGGGCTGCAAGAGTATACCAGTACATAGAGTGAAACTGAACGCAGTTGGAAAAATTTTCAGTGACAACATTTGGTACACAAGTGACAAAGTTTTGCTTTGAATAATCTTTTTCCTTCCCTCTGTCTCTTTTTTTATAGGCAAACCTGTCCAAATTCAGTTATCAAAGCAGATACAAGACAAGCCCCCCCCAGTTTTGGTTGCAGCAGAAACTAATGCTAAGCCCCCAGCTTCTGCAAAAGTTTCAAAAGTTAATCAGACACGTAGACCAAGAACTGAAAATACCAAATCACCGAGAAGTGGTTCCAAGAGTTCATTGTACAACAGCCCATCTAAAATAATTAAAAAAGGATTGAAGTCTCAAAACACCTCAAAACCCAAGATCACAGTGAAGCTGGTTACTAAAAGGACAGCTAAAAAAGAAGTAGTAGTTCGTAAAAAAGCTGTAAAAAAGCTCAAAGTAGCTGGGTTCAAGTTTTTATCAAAAAGTAGGCAAATCCAAGGAGCTCAACTTTCAAGTGCTCATGTTAAGTTAAAGAGTGGCAAAGAAACCTATGAGTCAGAAAAACCAGAAGAACCAAGTGATACTGGGCAAAGTCTCGCAATTGCGAGACAGGGGCGCCGACTGTTCGGTAAGAGAATTGAATCAAATGATGGTGAACCTGGAGCCAAATGTCAGATTGATAACCAGAAAATGGAGGACACAAACACTCTGCCGAGGCTTGGTTTACTTTTGGAAAACAGAAGTTCTGAATCCATACCTAATCGAAAAAGAAGTAGGGGAAATGCTGCAGTTTCAAAAGTGAGAAGGGAAGTTCGCAGAGTAGGAAAGGTACCACCTAAAAAGCAGGCTTCGTTATTAGAAGATGATGGAGACCTTATTGTTACATCAGAAAACAACCAGGAAGAAAGTGTGATCAGAGAATTGTCAGAGGTTTCAAACCCAGGAGCTGACAAACCTGTGGGCACAGAGAGCAAAGGAGGAGTTGGGAGTGAAGAGCAGAGGGATGTCTTCAAATCTTCCGATATTAAACTTTCTTTGGCTACTGAGTTGGAAACACCATCTACAGAACCTGGTGAGAACTTATTGTATGAAAAACAAGGTGAAGATATGCGGGTTCCTGGCTTGAAATTGACAAGGGTGAGGAACCCTAAGGCTATGGTAGGTGACTCAGGCCGGTCTCGTGGAGGCAGGGGTAGCAAAGGCTCTTCTAGGAAGAAACAGAGTAAATTTGTTTGGACGCTGACTGTTGTGAAAGGCAAGAGCAAAGATACAAAGATGGAAGAGTCCGTAGATTTTGGAAAGACGGTAGGAGTCACAAAAGTAATGCCAGAAGGTATCCAAGCTGCATCTACAGACTCTTGGGTGACTCAGAGCCAGGACAAGGAGGATAACCAGGATGCCAAAGTTGATACTGCCTCTGTAACTCAGCCTGAACAGAGGCAGGAAAAGTCTGTCAATAGTGAAACACCCAGTGCGTTACTTGAAGTTGAAAAGGTAGAGGTAGTTCAAGCAGATCAGGAGGAGGGAACGCAAATAGATGATATTGTGATATCACAAAATGCAGTTCCACCACTTCAACTGAAACTGGTTTCCTCTCCAGGAAAACAAAACAACATGCAGCCATCTCTCTTTATCAGGAGAATCAATCCTGATCCTCCTGAAAAAGTGTTTACTGCAGGTAATATCACTGAAATTCCACAAGAACCTTTGACTTTGGAGGTGATTGCTCCCCCCATCTCTAAGCGAAAGACTAGATCACCCCTAGCCTCATCACGCAAAAAGCGCGGCCACAAACCGTGGACAACCCATAAACGCAAGAGTAAGCAAAACAATGGTGCTGAAATCCAGTCAGTCTTGCCTGCTGCCCAAAATGAGGACCAGACTGAGGAATTAATATTAGCTGCTATTGTTGAACCAAAATCTATTCCAAGTGAAATGGGAATTAAACATACAGAATGTTCTTCCTCAATCCAAAAGGATGCGGAGCCCACAAATGCCTTTGAATCAAGTTCTTCTGAACCTCAGATTATGCCAGACTCACAGGCAGAAAGCAAAGGAGAGTTGGAAGAGAAGCCAACAGATGGTGAAGTGCTTGTGTTAGATCCTCCAGTATCTGAAAAGTCACATTCACGCTACATCAGACACCCATTAAAACGTGGGAAAAAGAGACGCCGATCATTAATTGGACCAAGATTGAAACGGGGTGGACTTCCAAAGTTGCCCAAAGAGGAAGAGGTTGCGTTGGATAATAATTGCTCTCCTGTTGCCACTTCAACCCCATCAAGACCCAAACTAGTTGGTGTTCTAAAGAAGAAATACAGGAGGAAACCAGTTCCTACGTCATCCCTTCCATTCCATGGGGTGAAACGGCCAAGAACTAAGTCGACCATTTTAAGCAAGAAAGTAGAATTGGGCTCGACCACGCAGCTGTTTAGTTCAGAAGAAACAGTTGGGGTTCAGGCAGAGCCACATTTGGTCTCCAGGAATATCAAACAAGGTAAATCAAAGTTTCTCAAGAATATCCGCCACTTTATAATGCCTGTGGTTAGTGCACGTTCCTCCCGTGTCATCAAAACCCCAAAGAGGTTCATGGATGATGCTGGCATGTCTGTTCTGCCACGTAGGGCCTCCCCCAAAAAAGGTCACCACTTTCATTTGCACCATCGCTCATATAAAAAGAAAGATGGTCCTGTTGAAGACCACCAATTTCCTGAAAACTCAGTGCAGGGTGAGGACCTTCCAACAGGTAGGCTGTCAGATGTTGATTTGTCAGTAAGTCCAGAGCCTGACCAGAACTTGACACTTGCTACTGAAAGCCACCTGTCAGAAAGGCTGTCTGGAAAGAGAAAGTCGCTTTTGCGGGAGCCAAGCTTTAAGTGGCGAGTACTTGGCTCCTCTGGCGGAGAAGTGTACACACTGGCGAAGCACGACGAAGAAGATAGCAAGGGAGAGAAACCTTCTGATTTTCTTTCATCAGTCAGTGCTAGTTCTGCTTTGAAAAAACCCCAAAAGCTAAATAAGAAGACTCCTCACTTTGAAGTGTACAAGAAATTGAAGAAGCTGAATACAGGTACACGGAAAAAACGAAGGAAACGTATTAGTGATCTAATTAAACCTGCATTGAAGTCCTCTTCTGAGTCGGCGAATAGAACGCAAGATACAATGGCAAGAAGTTCCAGACCTTGTTCTTTGCTCTCCAACTTGGAAAAGGGCAAGTTAAAGATAGAGGACCTTGACTCTCCAGGTGTTGTACGTAAAGTGTCCGTTTGTGTCCGCACACTTACTTCGGAAATGTTGAAATCTCACATTGAACGGAGTGCTGCAAATGAGAGAAACAAATCTGATAGGACTACAGACCCAGTAGAAGAAGAAAGCAAAACTGAGAGGGCTTTAGACTCCACCGGGCCAATGGATGTGCCAAAAGGTAAAACTGTCTTCCTTTTGCCTATTTTAAGGTCATAGAGTAACAAGTTAAAATATTAAGTGTTTTAAAATTGCTGTTTTTGAGTTGTGGCATAGGTTATATCAGTACTATGCAATATAAATAGATTTAACAACCAATCCTTAAATAGGCTTTTGTTTGTTAGTATCCTCTACAGGAGAATCGATTGACCCAGAATGTCAAAAGCAAGACTCCAAGGAAGAGCTTGACCATAGTGCAGAAAGTGACCGAGTGGTTCTGGAAGAGAAAGGCACCTCCCACAGAATTCGTCTCACCGGTGCAAACAAGAGGATGTTTCATCTTTTAAAGAGAGCAAAGGTCCAGCTCATTAAAATTGACCAGCAGAAACAACTGAAGTCCTCTCAGGTAATGACTTGGTGCCGTACCTTGTTGGTTGTCTAACATCAGCTGTGGAAAAACTACATGTGTGTCCATTTTGTAATTACTGTTGGTAGCAATAGAAAAATATGTAATGTAGAAAGAAAACATTGTAATATAGTGTCTATACTTCCTGCTTGTTTTGCACTTCCAGCTTCTTTCTGGATCTCAGAATATGGGTTCTCGAGATCCAAGCATGGTGGTTGTGAAAAGGAGGAGAAGGAAACTGAAAGAGCGCCTTGAGAGAGGACCTCATGGTATTCCTCAGGTATGAACAACTGGTCTTCATTTAGAGAAGTCATTGCTAGGCATGGGTGATATAGTGATGTTGTTGTTGCCATATCAACAGCTTTGTTGCAGTGTTTTAGCTTTGTACGCTTGCAGTGTAGCCTTTGTATTGGCTTATAAGACTACATGTAAGCTTTGCTAATTCTGCTGCAACTGGCTTAATTTCTGTAACCACAAAGATATTACAGATTTTTATTTTTCAAGCTAAACAAGACAGGGGAAGTAGCAAATTTAAATGACATCACTTGTCATTTTTTGACAAACCTGCACCCGTCATACTTAAATCCATATCCGAACCGTTATCCGACTGAAATAAAATGAAATTATACGATTGGAATTCCTACGGTGAGGCATAGACTAGTGTTTGTTGTGGTGCTTTATATTACTGTGTTAAAAAAAAAAAAGGATATCGTCCACAGCTGATGGCCTCAGCTGACTCCTTCGCTCCTGGATGACATATCTGGCGCATGAGAAAGCATGCTTCTTAAGCGATGAAGTTCCACATTTGTGGCTATCATACACAAAAACTTTCAGACATATTTTACACGCAGTGACAATGTTTAACAACATTTTTTTCGTTATCTGAGAGTTCCAAAATTCTCCATCACGTTGGACTTGATTTTAGCGGAGGTATTGGCCACAACTTTAAACTCTCCACTTGCTAGTTTTCTTTTCAACTCCTCAGCATCCATTTCGAACAACTGCAGGAGATGGCACATGGGTTTTTAAAAATGAAAGTGGGAAAGGTTTCCGGGAAATGCGTCTGCAGGCATAAACTGATATGGATTTTACGTTTTATCTTGAATGCAGGGATTTTTTGTGTGTTACTAAAATATAGTCCTTGCGTATATTTTGTTGCCGCATTATGCTTTGAAAACCAAAATTTAGACCCGTGCTCTCCTACGTTCGACCCGAACCCGTATCCGACGCAGAATAATATTTTTACCTGTGAATGAATAAGAAAATAGAACATAACTCATGTCACTATTTCTGGTCTGCTGCCGTTGAATATGTAGGAGCTCTCATGCATGCAATTCAGAACATGAGCCATTGACACCTGGGGCCTCATTTATCAACAGTTCGTAGAGACTGTCCTAAATTCTATCCTATGAATGAAATTTAGAATGGTCATACGTACAAAAAAATCCGGATTTATCAAACATGCGGAGGCAGGTCGTACGCATGTT
>JABFEB020000132.1:21045876-21062054 GCA_019775895.2 Stomatorhinus ivindoensis
GAAAAAGCTGGAGCTTGTGCCCAAGAAAGGTGTTGCTATATGGAATTGGTTCGGTTTTGCGGCATCAGGCAAACAAGTCCTCCTTGCAAAGTCTGTTTAAAAACTGTTGCAACCGAAGGAAGCAGCACGACAAATTTATTCCAGCACCTAAAACAGAGGCACTCAGCAGATTTGGAGAAGTGCAGCTCCCAGCGAAATGAAAATAGTCGCAGCACCAGCCCAACATCCAAAGTTAAGCAAGCAACTGTCCCTGGCACGTTTTCGAATTGCGTGCCATATGATAACAGTGGGGCACAGTGGAAGGTGATAACAAACGCTGTCGCGATGTATATTGCAAAAGACATGGTGCCCATACATACTGTGGAAAAGCTGGGATTCATTAACATGCTAAAAGTTTTTACAAGTTTCTAAAATTGTTTACAATGGTGTGGTCTGCCATCTCACTTACAAGCATCTTTTTTTGGCTTCTCAAATTGCACTTTAACTTTAAAGTAAAAAAAAAAATAAAGTTAAAACTTGTTTTGAACCATTTATTTGTCATCTGTAGTTTGATTTTGAGTAGGGAAGGGGATAATCAATTAAAATTGGAAATCGGATTTATTGTGAAATAATCAGACTTTATTTTTAGGCCGAATCGCCCAGCTCTACCTGCCGCTGAAACACAATACAACCACCATCTCTAATCTAGATAATCTTGAAAAGGAATAACCATTAAAATTGCAAAGCCAATTTTTCTTCCCATGATAGCAAAAACATTTTATCGAAAAACTTTTTAAAAAGAGTGGGATTTAGATGGGAGTGGGGTAAGGTGATTGTTGTTCTCACAGCATTCTTTACTTGTATACAATGTTAACACAGTGATTGTTATTCAGGGGAATAAGGTTAAAATGTGCATCCTTCAGATGGTGTACTGTCAGGTTTGCTGTGAGCCGTTCCATCCGTTCTGCTTGGAGCCCTGGGAGCGTCCCCTGGAAGAAAACAAGGAGAACTGGTGCTGTCGCCGTTGCAGATTCTGCCACGTCTGTGGCCGCAAGGGAAAACATTCTAAGGTACAGAGGGCTCGGATGCACCGAACTCTGCAAAAGATGTGAGCAGCGGGTGTGTATTTGGGCCTTAACTTCAGTTGGATTTGTTTTTAAGCCACTTTTGGAGTGTGAGCGATGTCAGAATTGTTATCATCCACCCTGCTTGGGACCCAACTACCCGAAGCCTAACAAGAAATCTTGCAAAAAATCATGGGTGAGCAGATACCTGTTTATTCAGAATTTAGTTTTGGGTATGCATCTGCCGTTCTGTATCTGCATGTTTCTTCTGTCCGTTCCTTTCAATTGCAGGTATGCATGACATGTATCAGATGTAAAAGCTGTGGTGTGACTCCAGGAAAAAGCTGGGACACGGAATGGAACCATGATAAGGGTCTTTGTCCCGATTGCACCAAACTCTATGACCAAGGTGAGCACACGGGCCTACAAGACATTTGACAGGAGGGCTTCATATCTGTCAGTTTTAGCCTGTCCACATCATTTATATTTAATCCATTTTGAGAGGTGTTATGTTCATTTAAATCAATGCTATTGTGTTCATATCAACATTGCATGTCATTTGTGCTTTGTGCTAAGAGTACTATTACAGTGCTATGTGTTATTACAGGAATAAATGAAGAATAACTTGAATTTCAAGTTTGTTTTTTTTTAAATGTAGGTATACATATTTGCTTAAAACATTAGCGGAAAGTTCTTCAAATGGTTGAGATCTTGGTGCTTGTTTTCAGTTTTTAGATTTGCATTTTACTGGCAGTTCACCACACAAGTTAAAGTTTTTTCTGCTGCAGTGACTCATTTCATAATGTTTGCAGTCTGATGAAGCAGGGGTTATTTTTATTGTGCATTTTCCGTTTCCTCTTTTACATACTAACGCAATATGCTCTCAGCGCTTGTTCCCAAGTATGCTACACAAAGGTTAGCTTCAATCTCTAAACTTAAGATCAGTTCGTACATATTCAGCAATCCCTGTCAAGTGCCGCCCCCCCCACCGTGAGTCGGCCAGGTTATCCATATCCCTGCACAAGATTTCCATAAATGTGTTTGAAAATGATTTTGGGGAAAATCATTTAATTCGTCAGTTAATACTTGGGCACTGTAAACGTGATTTTTGTTTGCTTATCTGGGAAGCATTACCAGGAAATGGGCTTGGCAGAATGGGGGGAAAATGCACAATTATCTCATTTATATGTCTGGAAAGTTTCCTTTAGCCTTTTTGGTTCCCTGTCTAACTCCCTGAGGTTAATTTTAGGGCCCTAACCTCAGCTGCACCCAGGACCGGCTGCCCCTGCTTTCTCAGTTGTCTGCAGAATGATTTGTTTTCCTCCAGGTAACTACTGTCCTATCTGTAACAAGTGCTATGAAGATAATGATTATGACAGTCAGATGATGCAGTGTGCGTCCTGTAACCACTGGGTCCATGCAAAATGTGAGGAATTGTCTGGTAAGTGACACAGCCACTTTTGAAATCGCACACATTCCTATCATCATGGCAACTTTTTCAAAAGGGCCTGAAAATAAAAACTATGGAAAACCTATGAAAAGTCACTGTAGCACCCATGCTGCGCTCTTTACATGTCTAACTCTTGCCAGAGTTGTCTTCGGTTATTAAATTGGATATGAAATTTCGCTAGGTGTGCAGCCATTCTGCCTTTTCTTGGTTGAAGAGCTATCTTCTACGATAACTGATGTCTACTTAATGCTTCCAGCCTCATGATGTACCTACAAATATATTAAGTCACTACTTTACATTCACGCTAGAAAAATTGTATTATTGTGTTAGTCTTACTAAAACTGGACCTTTAAAGCACATATTAATATGGTAGTCCAACTGAAATTGTACTAAACAGAATTTCCTTTAGTTGGACTAAGGTGCCCAGATAATGAGATTGAGAATCGATTTACTCCTACTTGTACTTCAAGAAGGCTCCAAAAGTATGGGACCTCGTGGTGTTGGGATTTCACTGGCGTAATGCTGAATGATATCACAGTGTGAGTCGGGCTGTTTTGTACTGAATTTGAAGAACAGCTATAAAAGGACGGGACAAAGTGTGATATTAATATCAACATTGCATGTTATGCACATCTAGTTCTTACACCGCTAGTCAGCTAGATTCATATCAGGCTTTTTCTTACTTTCAGTTCTGCATGAACATTACAGCGTTAGTTTTGCTAAAATATTGTTACTCTGTCATAGGAAAAAAAACTTCAATTTTAATTATTCCTTTTATACTTTGTTTTATGCAGGGATTGACATAACTGATACATTCACCTTAAATCGATATGTGCAGCAATCGATTGTTGTTGTCGCATGAATGCGTACCTGTTTTATGTGCATTTGTGCTGATATGACAAGAAACTATCGTGCATTTTAACCTCTACCGCAAATGAAGTACGAATTAGCATATGAAGGTTAAAATAACCTTATCTATGAATAAATGTGACACTCTATATTCAACTTGTTTGTTGAAATAAAATCTTGGTCTGAATTTTTACTTTGCAAAACTGAACTTTCCACCTCTGCTAATAACAAACTCACACAAGTCCTGTCAGTTTCATATGTTATTTCCTTTTCTACTCCATCATGGAGACACGCTGTATTTGGTGGTCCTTGATGTCTGGCTTTTGCTTTGTTTTGGTGCATTTAAAATGTGTGTCTGCCCCTGACATTCAGAGCAGAGATTTTTCATGGCAGAATGTTACATTCCTGTCTGAGATTACTGTAAATTCATCGCTTATCCTTCCTCTCCCAAGCACACCCTGTTTGCTAGCATTTTCAGTCTTCTGCATCCTTCACCTGGTTCTTAATGCTTAGTATTGCAAATGTTTCCTTCTAGATGACTTGTATGAGATCCTGTCTAGCCTCCCAGAGAGCGTAGTTTACTCATGCCAGCCCTGTAGCCACAGCCAGCCCAGCAATTGGAGGGAGCTGCTGCACATGGAGCTGAAGGCTGGTGTGGAGAAAGTGCTGGCCTGCCTGCTCACCTCCTCGCTAACCCAACACTTGGTCAGCTGCAATGAGGTATGCCATCTGCTTTCATACTACTGCAGGCACTGACAGTTTGATCATTGTTGTTCGTTTGTAAAGCTATGAAATTCTATCATTTTCCAGAGATGCTTGTTGTTTTTAACATTTTAATTTCAGTATGCCTCTACTCATCTACTCATTATCAGTAGGGAAATTACCTGACTAATGACTTGAGGCTCAGCCAGTTCAGTGTGACCTGGATGACTTTCATGGAAGATCTCCTACCTTGATGGTGTCATGACAACAAATCTCTCCTTGAATGTCACTATGACAAAAGAAATCATTATTGATTTCAGAAAGAACACAGCGAATCATATCCCAATGTCAGTAGGACATCTTTTGAGATTGTCAATAAATTTTTGATACCTCGGTATACACAGTACGGATACACTTACATGGTCCCTTAATACTGAATGGTAGGGGTGCATGATTCAGAAAATCTCACAATTCAGTTCCGATTCTTGTGCTCATGATTCTATTCAAAATCGATTCATGATTCATAAACGTTTCACAATTCAATACATAGATGAATTTGTTTCCAGAATGCTGTTTTGAGTTACTTTTCTATTTGACTGTGACTGATCAACAAAAAAAGTCACACTGAATCAAAATCAAATGTAGTTTTCTGGTGCTCAGTCTCACCTTTAATTAAAATTATGGTAAAATGTCTTAATAGAAAAATAAAACTTTTTCAAATATAAACTGCAAAATCCAAAACTTTAAACTTAATGCATTATAACAATACATTAATTCAATAAATGAAATTAAACAAACTGTTCCATTTAAAGTGCTCAAATTCAAATAAACAAAAATGCTACTACATTTAGCTGTAAAGTGCTGTAACAATTGAAATTACATTTTTAAAATGTGAATTGGGAACATTTTTTTCCTAAACTGTTACTTTTTTTTTTTTTTTTTACTGTGACATTTGCAATGTAATCAACAACATATCGGAACTTATTCAGGTTTCTGTTTGTGTGTGTGCGAGTGTGTTTCTATTTGTCCACGTCTTTTTTCTTTGGGTGATGCCGTGTTGTGAGTCCGTATGATTGTAGTGTTTCCAAAATACTTTGCTTTGCAGTGCCTGCATATCACGTCTTATTGAGCTCCCTTTTCCATCTAAATTGTAAAAGCCGAAATGTGCTTAAACACTTGCCTTAAATGAAAATGGGGCAGGCTGAATCGCTTTTTTCACAACATGATCCATTGTTTGCATACAGTCCCTTCATTATACATGCTGACTAAATTTCCTTCATGCTCACGTGAAGGTCTGTCTGGCCAGATTTCGGCATTGTGCCATCTATAGGATTAGCGAGCTGAACTCATGTCGCGGAAAAGTAAACCAGTGCCATTTCATTAGTTACAAAATATGAATCGATTTTTTTGGAATGCATGAATCGTTTTTGAATCGGCAGAGAGAATTGCAATTCAATTCGATATTTTTTGTGCACTTCCACAAAAATGCTCAGCAACTTTCTAAGGTGCCTCAAAAGTTTTGGCATGGGCACCAAAGCTATACAATAAAGTATACTCGCGGGCTCTTTTACAGTATGGTTTGTCAGCCTAGCAGTACAAGACTATACAGTGTTACAGAATACTGTGAAAACAGCCAGAATTATTGGAACAGAACTACCACAACTCCATGATATCTATAAGTAAGTCACAAATATTATTCAGGACACAAGACACCCTGCTCATGCTTTGTTCTCACCCCTTCCATCCAGGAATCTTTACAAGTGTATTAAGTCGCGTACGGCATGTCCGAGAAACGGCTTCTTCCCCCAAGCAGTGAGACTGCAAAACAATTAGCACCACCACAGATGAAGTACCTCATTGCTATTATGAGGTCATGTACCTTATTGTAGGACTCACTATTTTAGACTCTATTTGGAAATGTTTTATTCTGTGGTTTTCATTGTAACCATGGAACAGTATTTTTGTAATTACTTGTGCACAATTAGCTGCAATGTTCTCCATCTCTCCAACATAATGTTGCATGCTGTACCTCAATGAACTACACAATATGCTTGACATGTTTTATTTAATTTTATTTTATTGTTTTAATGTTATTAGCCCACTTATTTATTCCAGTGCACACTGAATGGAAATTATATTTAGTAATAGTTTATTATATGTATTTTCTACGTATTTTGTAATTACTGGTGCGCTGGATGGGTAATGAGGCTTTTTAGTCTTCGAGGTTATTTTACTTCTCTTATGTAAGGTAGAGTGAGAGCTTAAACTTTCATTGTATATTTTTATACATCTGACAAACTTGAACGTTTCAGGAAGGGTATTCCATTGAGATTTACTGTGCAGCAGGTAAATTCAGGCTGTGATTTTTTCCCCCCTCTTGTTAAATCTCCTTGTCCTGCAGTGCACAGCATTGACTGACTTGGAGTGTTGGAGAGAGGAACATCCAGCTTGTGATCTTCGTGCCATTGGCAGAAAGTTTGACAAAGGACTCTACACCACACTGGTATTTTTAGTCTGTTCTTTCTGTTCTATTTTAAATAGAAATCTTAGTTTTAAAAATGTATGATTATAGACAGGTCTTCAAGTGCCCCTTTCTTTCCTTCTGTTAGAAATTATTCCATGAGGATGTGGCCCTAGTGATCCAGAAAAAGCTGGCAGAAGAGGCAGAAGCGCTTCCTGAAGAACAGAGGCCTAGTGCTCTAGCCCGGTCCTACTATTTGAAGGTAAGCTGTTAACAGCATGGAGTTTTTTTTCCACAGACAAAATCAAAAGATTTCCATAGTCATGATTTTGCAAAGCTTGGGGATCTTGCAGGGTCACTGTTTGTTGCTGGAGAGAGCTCACCTATAACTGTAAACAGTATATTATCATGCAATATCAGATTTTTACCAGACTTTTAGTGTATTTTGCTATAAAGGTGCTAAAATATTTCATAAAGCTTTTAATGTGGTTTCACTAGTTTGTGTTTCTTGTTCGTTTCGTTTAATCTCACTCCAAATCTGCTAAAATATAAAGCAGCAACACACAGCAGCGTGTTCATGTAGGCGGCCACGTCACTCAACTCGGAATTTCTGAGTTCCGAGAGAAAAACGAATGCACCATTAGAAAACCGCCTCGACAAACATTCACATAATGTTTCAAATAATAGTGTCAATCTGCCTGTTAAGGGCCTGTGATAATTTTAGAGAATGGCATATCCCACATCTACAAATAATCACCAAGGTCTGTGATTTAAAAAGTAATTGTTTTAAGATAATTACATTATCGACTTACTCAACTAGATTTTACTAGATTTTAAATGACAACCATGTAAACTAAATTAAAAAAAAATGTACTAATGCAATAACATTCTCAAGTATATGCCATGGTACTACAAATGTGTTTCATTAGTTTGTAGGCATCTGGGAGTCTAAACGTATAACTAGGAATCCTATAAACATGGCTTTTTCTGGACTTTCTCAGTAAATCTCTCTGTCACTAGCCTTTTTTGTTATAACTACTCATAGAGGGTGGATAAGATGTTGATATGGTCTTTGGTTCGACCACTGACTTCCTGCTACTTTTGAAATAGTCAGTGACCGATCATTGGTTGTTTGTAGGGGGGAATTGCTGCAGAGGGGGAAATGCAATATGATAATGATATTTGAGGCACAATGCAATATTACTGGGATTATTACATTATACCATACAGCAAGAATTGTGAATCGATTTCACGGCACATTAAAATTTATTTCTTGCTTACATAATTAAAATGCACTACAAGTAATAAGAAAAATAAAATTCAGCTCAGTTAATCTTACTTGAATCTTCCTATTCTATGAACAGAATCATCCACTACTTTTGGTGAATAATACAAAATTGCAGTTCTTCATTGGAATATACATAAAATGAACACAGTTCTATAACAAGTTCCCTTCATACCCTGAACTCAGTGCAACAACAGAAGCACAAGTCAATGCAGTGAATACATGCCCATGGTGATTAATAATGGTAATGAAAGGACACAGCATGATGAGAAAAAGCAGATATGTGGGACCATACTGATTAATATTGGAAATGAACACATTGATTAGATTCATTTTCTGTTTCAATATTGTTTTTGTTCAAATGCAGGTATGGACCTTAATGCTTTCCTAATAAGTGTTAGCGTGTGTTTTATCAGCAAATCTGTTAAAATGGAGGTTTGAAGTGCCACATAAACTAGTGACGAAGAAAATATGAATGTTGGAGAAGTAAATACAAGGTTTTCTATTACCTCTGAACAGCAATAACTACATCACAGAATTTAACAAATGCGAAGAACAATAATAAATCAGTTAAAAATTATAAAATATTAAATGCACATCGCTCTATCAGTATAATATTTTACTGAAAAATATTGTAATATTACACTGTGCTGATCTTTTCTCCTGCCTTTGTTCATTTGCATCAGTTACTGGTGCCTCTGCATAACTGGGTTGGCAATATATTGCCTGTAAAGGAATAAACTACTATCTATAACCTGTACTAGATGTTGAATTTTACTGCAGTTTATCTGAGAGTTAATTTTTTTCTGGTTGCTTGGTTTTATTTGTTGTATTTATTTAGAATATTTACTTTAACGTTCCATTGTCTGAATATTCTTAAGTTGCATTATTATTTCATATTATATCAGTGGCATAAAATGGTTTTAAATTGACTGTTAACCACCATTATTTCTGGGGTCATAAATTGTCAAAAGTAGTTATTATGACAGGACTATTTAACAATGCCTCGTCTTATTGCCATCTGTGCATTTCTAGCATTTTTGACAGTTTAATTTTAGAATTTGCTTACAAATAGTAAATGTTTACGTTAAGCTATTAAATAAAAAAAGAAGGGTCATTCAAACTTTTTAATTTTTGAACAAAAAATCTTACAATGAAATACAACATTTGTTTTTTTGTGGAGAGCAGGTATAGGTTTTAGGTATATTAAAATTGTCATTTGTTGCTCTGTTTTTTTATTACAGTTTTCCCTAAATAGCTAGCCAAGAATGACTTTATATAATTTGTATTCAAACTTGGTTTGATCTAACTTCAAACTTAGTAGTAATAGATATATCATACGAGTTTGTGAAAATTACCCATTTTTACCCCCCTTTGTGTTAAATCTAAATGAATTTAGGGATCAGTCTGTAAATATTTCTGATTATAAGTGTTAATGTTATAACACTTAAATGTTGCATTTAAGTGCTATTAATTACAGAAAACTGTGCGATTAGTTAATTTTTTTTGATCAATTCAAAGCCCTAATAATATAGCATTGTTACTTAAATATAACCACAGTAATTTACACCATAACCTTTTTCCTGTTCTTGCAGCTGCTGGAAGAAGTTTTCAGCTGGTTTAATGGTCAAGATTCCAAAGTATGGAATCCATGTTCCAAAGAATTTCCGGCGTAAGTATCCCTTTTAAATACATATCAGTCTTTGGATCTCAAAGTTCTCCATTTCCATCTTCTATTTCTGTTCCCCTCTAATTACCTGATCTACATGACTAAGAACTAGGGTTAGGCGATATAAACTGTTAATTTGTCATCTAAAATTTAAACACTAGGAAAATTAGAAACTTAGCAAACTGTCTAAGGAACAATGCTTGATGGTACACAGCCTCTCATCACAGAAATAAACATTCCAACCAATGGTAGTCTTTTTACAACAGACAATCTATGCCCAACAAATGGACAGCAAGGATGATTGAGTTAGAAGAGCATGCCACATGCTGCTGTTTTGGAAGATTTAGGGTTCCCTCTGAGGAAACTTCAGTGTCGAAAGTAACAGCTCAGCAGTCACATTGTTTGTTTAAAAAAGGATATACTGTTTACCTTGGCGGTTTAGTCTGACATACAAGCGACTGGTCTTTGTCTTTGTTGAACAATCAATGCAAAAATGAAGAAAAAGTAGCATTTTGCTAATGTGAGAAATGAAGTAATTGAAATTCCCAAGGAAGGAGAAAAAATATTGAAGAGCCTGAATGTCCTGTTTAAACACTGTTGGTTCCATCATCAAAAAGTGGAAGGTTCGTCATTGCCCCCTGACCCTTACTAGAACAAGCCTCCCCTAAAACTGAGCATCAATGCAAAGACGTTGGCTGGTGAGAGAGGCTAATGAAATCCAGCTGTCACACTCAGAAGTCTGCAGTGCTGCTTTGCTGAAACTGGAGTGAAGGTGCATGGGGCTACCATTTCAAGAGCTCTTCATAAAATATGCCTGTATGGGAGGGTAGCAAGGAGCCATTCCTTAAGATTACATAAAAGCACATATGGCATTTACAGCAAAGTATGAGAGAGACGTGGAAAGGTTTTATAGTCAGATGAGACCAAGATAGAACACGGCCCATGCCTCAAACATCATGCCCATGGTGAAATACAGTGGTGGGAGCTTCATGCTATGGAGATGCATTTCATGTACTGGGACTGGGAATCTTGTCAGAGTCGAGGGGGCAAACACAAATACCGCACAATATTGTAGATGAACTTGTTCAAGTCTGCTATGAACCTCCGGCTCGGGAAAAGATTCTTTTTTCACCATGACAGTGACCCTAAGCATAAGGCCAAGTGACACTGGAATGGCTCAAAAACAGGAAGGTGAATGTTCTGGCATGTCGGTCAAAGCCCTGATCTTAGCTCTATTGAGAGTCTGTGGAACTATTTTTAAACTGCTGCACAGGGGTGCTGTCCGTAGAGGTTCTCTGAGTTCTGCCATGAAAAATTGGCAGAGTTACTTCTGAACAATATGCAAGACTGCCACATACTTAACCCAAAAGAATCAAGGCTGCTATTACAGCAAAAGGGTTCTTGACAAAATGAATATTTAGAGGTTGAATACTTATGCAAACACTAAATTGAGTGTTTCTTCAGTTAAATATCTACAGTAGATGGTTTATTTTGCCTTTGGAAATGTATTGTTACAGCATAGGAGTTCACAGTAAAAATGCTGAATGGAGAAGTGTGTGTACAAATTATCATGCAGAAAATTGATGACTTTCAAGGGGATTGATTACTTTTGCAAGCCACTGTAGTAAAATTAATTTTAGAAGAGCTGTCATGTCATTTATTAATATGTCTCAACCTTTCTCTGTAATATGCTCTTTCCACCTTCATCATGTGGGTCTGCTGCACCAGAAACATTCTGCATCCTTAAGGGGTGTGGACTTTTGTAATATTCACTATCTACCCCGCATCCCAATAATACATTTGTTTTTTGCTGTTTGCTGTTTAATACACTTATTGTAAAGCATTTTGAAGCTATGATTCCTGGTTTAACCAATATGTTCTTGTAAAATAGTTTTTTCTTTATAAAGGTAAGATTAGGTATTCCAAAAACTTTTTTTCTAAAAAAAAAAATACACTGTGGGGGGAAAAAAAGTGAAGTACCCAGATGAAGTGGTGGAAATACAATGAATCTACGCATAGTGAAAGGTCACGTGACTGTCGGAACAATTATAATATCAAATCAAACTGACAGTAGTCTTAGCAGTATTGGCACACTGCTTGTGCCATGTCAATGCCTAGTTACTGTACATGCAGTGATAGTGTGGAAAAGTGCCCTCTAACCATTATATCCTCTCTTGTGGCAAGTCGGCCTACAGCTGTTGTAACTGGCCCTTCAGATCCTGCAGATTGGCGCCGGGTCTGAAATGACATATGAGCTGATCCCTTTTGCTGTAAAAAATTATTTTTGTTTCATAAATGACATTATAATTTATTATAGTGGCTTCAGTGCTTAACATTCAAAACGCTGTTGCAGTTTGCAACTTCAGAATGCCACATACAGTATGTGAAAATAAAGCAATGTTAATTCTGTTCTTAATTTTTCTCTTTCTCAAATACCGATAAGAGTATAGTTAAAGTAGCAGATTGATAAACCGTTTCGGTAAGACTAGTAATTACTGTTAAAATCTTAGTACTCATCCCTAAGGAGAGTTCACCATTGAAGAGGCTGAGTGTTGGGATGTCACCTTCGATGTCACATTTACTCTTGCTTATGGCTTCCGTCGGGTGTGTATACTCTTTGCTAGTTCGTGGAAAGTAACTAGTTTCTTGCTTCTCCTCGAACTGCTAGTGGAATGCTGTCCAACGCGGTGCTGCCTCCATCCACTGAGCATGTGTATGCCCAGTGGCGAGAGAGGGAGGAGCAAAAGGCTATGGTGCTGTCTTGCACCCAGAATGTGGATGATGGGGATCTTGAGGACAACACTGAAGAGGGGACCCACTTCTCCACTCCAGTGACAAGTAAACCAATCACCAGCTATTTTCGAAATATGCGTAACTACAGATTAAAACTCAAAGGTAACTATTTTCCATATGACCCTGAATTATTTAACTGTCTGGGTATTTTTACTGTCATATCTCATGCATGCATAAGAAAATCTACCAAACGAATTGGTTCTTTTTGCTCATGGGAGGATTTTCCTGTAAAATACAGGAAAGAAGGGCCGACCTTCCAAAGCAGACTTGGACACCGGCTGGTCCAAGGAAGATGAACGCCAGTGTTCCCTTTGTCAGAAATATGGTGATGCAAAATCCAATGTGAGTATAACCTCAGATGCCTCTTGAACCAATGCCTCAGTGAACTACCTTCAGATGTCCACTGAACTTGGTCTGTTTCCTGAGTTCATGTAAAGTGAACTTGAGCAGGTCATGTTTCCTGTATGAGTGTGCAAACATCTATTTAAAAAAATATACATCAAGCATTTTTTATATTACTTTAGCGTTTCTTTCCCATGTATTTTTTTTCCTCCACCTGAAGCTCCACAGTGTTATGACAAAGTCATTAGAATAAAGCATTTTGGGTGAAATTTTGATCCTATGTTTTCTCAAAAGAGATTAATGCTAATTATATAATTTTTAAATACCCGGAACTATGTTACACATATAAAAAGTAAAGGATGTACTGTTATTTCTTCATTATGAAATTATTTATTGAGAATAGGCAATTCACTAGTGGTGCTTAAACAGGCAAAAAGAATGTACTATTGAAATAGAAATCTGTCTCCACGATGTAATAATTATGTAATTGTGTCTCCACAATGTAATTAGGACTATTTCTTGCACCAGTGTTTGAAGAAGGTATCTTCTAGAAATTGGCAGTAGATCTTAGTTAACTTTTACATCATCAGCAAATGTGAGCGGTCTGACAAGTTCGTCACTGATTATTGTTGCCCGCACCATCACTCTGCCACCACCTTGTTGGGGCTTGAAAAGGGTCCATCCACTGGCCCATTCATCTGCTCCATCTAGAATTCTCATCTCTTGTGTCCACAAAGCCTTCATGAAATCGGCCTTGAGATGTGCCTGTGCCTATTCATGATGTTTTAGATTGTGTGCCTTATTGAGTTGAGCTCGTGTTTCAGTCTTTGTGATCTTAGCGATGTTACGTAGCACACTTCACCCAGTACTTTTGGTGATTTTCAGATTGCAGTTTTGAAAAATATGGGTATTTGTCGCACAACACTTGATTCTGCAGCAATTATGTTTTAAAATTTTGGGAATTTCAATTGCTCTGCTTCCCTTCGACTGGCACTTCTGTTTTTTCTGCTGTCTGTAATTTAAATAGTTATAATCTGCTTAATAATTTTGCACAGAGAAGTAGCTACAGTTCCCCATTTTACTCCAGACCGAATACTGAGCTTGAGAAAACATACGAGCAGGTACACGCTTGCCCAATTCTGCACATGGTGTTTGTGCTCATTGGCCCAAGGGACTGCTCTCATGGCGCTCTTCCACTACCACAAGGAATGAAGCCATACCCAACTCATACCACGAACTGACAGTTTTCATTGCCAAAGTATGAGAGACATACTCGATCCATACCCACACTGACACAGCCCTGTTTAGCCGTAGCAGCACCGAAAGTGTAACCCAACCACGCTGGTTGTGTCACTACCATCTTATGGGTCTAAATGCATGGAGATTAGTTCTCTGTGCATGGATTATCTGAAGGAAAATGTGTATTTTCTATATATCATTCATTATCAGTAGTATTACACATCGCAACATACTGATATCAGCAGTGTTGGCTAGCAGTATTCATTCTTTGTCACATGCAGGGGCACAGAAACATTGTGTTGCAACCCAGAGTAACAATCCATTTCATTTTTCACCATTGGCATTCATAAATATTGTAAATTTAAATCATTGTCACCGAGTTTTGAGTTTCATCTTCTGATTTTCAGGGTAAATTCAATGATTTTTAGTGGACTAGTTTGTTAGCTTGTTCAGAATGGTTAACTATCTTGAAGGAACAATGCTGGCATGATAGTGTAATACATTGTTTATTCCAGAAAGATAGGATAGCGGAATTTATATACAATTAGCTGACTGGTTAAAATAAAATAAAAAAGTAGAATATTTGTTGTGCAAATCTGCAATTATAGAAGACATATGAAACTTCCCTGGTTTTATCTTGTATTAAAAACACAGGTTGGTTTTGTAAACTGAAGGTAAGCAGAGAACAAGGCAGAACCAAAAGCTACAAAACTAATACAATTAGACCAGTGTCATAACTCCATGTATATTAGAATGGTCATCTCTCCCATAAAGGTCCTGCACGGGTTCGGGTGGCAAGCTGGTAGTATAATCAAAATCTCTCCCGTTGGCCAAATTTATATCGTATACCATTTACCATTTTTTACCGCACAGTACTCCGGCCAACTGTGAACACATATTGAATGAACTGCTCTTTAGGTGCTGAAGAATGAACAGTGTATGCTCACTCGCTGCTGAAGAATGGACAGTATAAGTTCATTGGCTACTGAAGAGCGGGAAGGGTACACTCATTGGTCTAAACCTATTTAATAATCTTCCCACTGTACAGGAGGCAGGCAGGCTGTTGTACCTGGGCCAGAATGAATGGGCTCATGTCAATTGCTCCATGTGGTCAGCAGAGGTGTTCGAAGAGGACAATGGCTCTTTAATGCATGTGCACAGTGCTGTTGCTCGCGGTCGCCTCATGGTAAGTTTCACCTGTACTGTCTAGTTTCCCTTGACTGTTTAATCCGTCCCCCATGTCAGTTGAAACATTTAATATGCACACTCAGTACCAGTCAACCCACAAGTACCCTGTATCCCTGGGATTTGCTACTGAATTCCAGGGAAGGCATGTGAAGGCCAACAATCAGAAATCAAAGGATGTTCACTTTTCTGATTTAATGTTCTAATCCCTCACCCCCTTTCAGGTATTTTTGGAAAAATATGTAATACAAACACAAAAAAACTTTTCCAGCAGATGTTCTAGCTTTTGTCTGCTACTGTTTGTGTATAATTCATGTAAAATGTAGTGCTATCCCCTGTCATTTATCATCCTATTCCTGTGTTAATTGTACTTCATTTCCACCTCTCTCATAAATTTAAATGTTATGCTACTTGTCATTTTATTCATTGCTTATCTTTTCTTTCCAGCGCTGTGAGCGATGTAACCAGACTGGGGCAACAGTAGGTTGTTGTTTGACCTCTTGCCAAAGCAACTACCACTTCATGTGTGCCCGTACCCGGAACTGTGTCTTTCAGGATGATAAGAAGGTATTCTGCTACAAGCACCGGGATCTTATCAGCGGAAAGGTATCACTCTATGGCTGTACGGAGGAAATGTATGTCACAACCTTTTTCGCATATCAGAAGGGGGTAAAATGTGTTTTCTCTCGTCTTCCTCATTGAAGATAATTACTGGACAAGGTTTTGAAGTTCATCGAAGGGTTTATGTGGATTTTGAAGGGATCAGCCTTCGTAGGAAATTCCTGACTGGTTTAGAGCCAGAATTAATCAATATATTGATAGGTGAGTTGAATACCTTACCTGATAAATAATTTGACTGAAAGTTCATGTTCCTTCGTTTTCTTTTAAGCTTCTTTTTCGTCTTTTTAAGGCTCATTGCAAATTGAAAAGCTGGGTGTATTAACTGAACTTTCAGCATGCCAAGGAAAGCTGTTTCCTGTGGGGTATCAGTAAGTTGAATCTCTTGCATCTTAGAGCAGCGGTGCCCAATCTTATCCGCAAAGGGCCGGTGTGTGTGCAGATTTTTGGGTAACCTGTAGGTCAGCTGTTCAAACCCTGGTATGAGGACTCTTCAGCCAATCAGTCCTCTAATTAGTAATCTAATTAGGGAGCTGCAGCGA
>JABFEB020000132.1:21062154-21079615 GCA_019775895.2 Stomatorhinus ivindoensis
TTAGTAATCTAATTAGGGAGCTGCAGCGAAAACCCGCATATGCATCGGCCCTTTGCGGATAAGATTGGGCACCCCAGTCTTAGTCAATTCTTTGGAATACTCTATTTTGCAGTATTAAATAATATGTGGTATCCTTGGTAAGTAGAACCCCAAAGACTCAAATTCCTTTCTGCTCATGCTTTCCGTGAGATGTTCACGGTGGTTCTGGAGCACGGTGGACCCACGTCGTAGATGCAGATACACATGTCGGATCAAGGAGGTTCGACCTCCCATCCAGGAGAAGCCGGTTGAAGAGACACCAGACCAGGGAGAAAACCACACGATTGCCCACAGCCCCTGTTCTCAAACAGGTAAGCTATTTAGGTGCCCAACGTATTCTGGAATTGCTTATTGTCTAAGCCTGTGTCTTTAATGGTGGTGTGAATGTTCTATGTGTTGAATGCTTTGGAGCGCGTCGGTATGTATGTCAGTGAAGCACACAGCTGGGCAAATACATTTTTGCACTGACTGTGCTGTGCTGCCATTTATCCTACAATTTTCTACAGAAAATAAATCCATGGATCCCCAAAAGTTTCCAAATCACTCCCCGAAAGAACAACCTTCCTTCCCACCCCCCCTACCAAAAGCAGACCCAGGAGCACGACCCAAAGTCCCTGGTTATCCTCAAACCAGGAAACCTGCTGGGGGAATGTCTCGACCCCTCCCTTCCCCAGGTAACCACTGCATATGTAAATGGGCTTGCAAAAAACACAGCAATTGAAGGGATTTCTTTGGTGTTATTAATTTTGGGAAAACTTGAGAAAATGTAATTTGAAATAATGTAATTGGGCAGTGGTGGCCTAATGGCTAGGAATCCGCACTTGTAATTGAAAGATTGCTGGTTTGAATCTTCGACCAGCAAGGCACCACTGAGGTACCCTGAGCAAGGCTTCCTTAGCACTGAATTAGCTGCCCCCTGCTATGTCACATATGGGTTAAATGCAGAGGACACATTTTGTTGTTGTGCACTGTGTTGTGGTGTGTCAACAATGATCACTGATCACCAAAAATCCTGAATTCTAATTCCTTTTTTCCCAAAGTAATGATTTTGAAATCATGCCTGTGTGTTATATAGTATTATAAGTATTATCATCATTATTGTTATTGTTATAAAGATGATAATGGTGATAATTTGACAACTATCTCACTGTTGTTTCTTCGTCTTTAGGGGCAACTCTGTCGAAATCTCACCATATCCTCACCATTAGTGATTTGGATGAGACCTGTCGGCCACGTCGCCATAGTCCCAGCTCAAATGCCACTGGGACCCGCAATCGCATCTCGTCCCCACCCTTGGGTACATCCTCAGGAGCAATCACCCTTCGAGAAGCTGGGTCCCTGCACCCTAAGAACTCTCCAACAACCTCTCCAGATTTCTTTGTTGGTGCTACTGAAAATCAACTTCCCTGTCCTTTGACCCGTCTTGGGGGGCGCAGCACTCCCTTAGCACATGGTACCAGGATGGTAGCGCCCCACTCTACCTCAGGACTTTTCCCTCAAACCCAATGGCAAGACAGTATCAGCTCTCCTGCTTTAAATATGCCTGGCAGTTCGTCACCTTCACAAACCGTTCAAAGATTATCTTGTGATTTAAAAAGGACAGACTCAACAGAAAGGCCCCATGATTTTACTGTATCATCAGAGCCACAAAACATAGTTTCTGCAAACATTTTACCAGGAAAAGGCACTTCTCTAGTTTCGAATCAGAGTTTCTCGTACAGTCCGTTTGATGCTGACTCTGATGTGGGCGTAACCACAGACCTGGAATTTGAAGAGACCTTGCTTAATGAAGGTGTTGCAATGAACTGTGGAGCCCAGATTGTGGTTTGTGGGGATGGAGAGGAGAACCTGGATGAATTTCGAGATGGTGAGGTAGACATAGGTAAAGGGACTATTCACGGCAGAGCTTCTGCTCAATCCAGCTTGCCACCCAGGGAGGACTGGGGTAACACATCCTCTGATGATGACATGGAGAATTACTACAATTTCTCCCGCACAGTAGTGACTCACACTGTCCACAAGGAGGTTTCCCAAGCTCCAACACCCTCTTCCTCAGGTTCCATTTCCCAGCTAGATGGTGTGGATGATGGGTCAGAAAGTGATGCTAGCATGGTCACCAGTGATGGTACTCAGAACTTAAAGAGCTCTACCCAAACTCAGATTCAGAATCCCAACCAGTTACTTCATTCACTGCATCAGGAGGACAGGCAAACTAATGGATTATGCAACCTGACTGTGGCCTCTACATACCCTGGTTGTGGTACATTGGCCAAAGCCAGTACCTCTTCTTCCTCAGAAGTACCGTATGGCTACACACGCTGTGGATCCCCCAAAGCAGAAGATTCCAGTAAACAGGAGGGTGCCATTTCAGAGCATACCTTGTTGCATTACACAGCAGCTGAATCACTTGCACCTCACAAAGCTTTTATGCAACCTAATGAAGTAAGAAAATGTCCCGCTATAGACTTACCCTCTGGTCTTCAACAGTCAATTAGCATTATACCTGCCAAAAATTATGATATGACTGGTGCAGAGCTCTCTAAGAGTTTACAAGTTCAAAGAGAGTCCGATTCAGAACTTTCTCTTGTGCAAGAGCGTCGTGACCTTCCATTACCAGATATTCACATGACTGATCTGGTAACAGTCCAAGATTCAGTGGACACAGACTCGAAGAAAGGAGTTTTCTTGGATCCCAGCAGTGGGCATTTTGTTTCAGCTGAGGATGGCTCTGCGATTGACTTGGACCCTGTCACTGAAGGCATAGATAAAAAGGGTTCATTAGAAGGCACAGATGATGGCAGCCACAGTACCATGGTACGTCCTATTCAGTGCACACCTGTTCTTCAAAGAGCTGTTCCTGATAGCTCTCAGGCTTCTCCAGGTCCATTACGGCACTCAATCTCAGTGCAGCTCCCGATGCCGCCTTTCAGACCTGCGCCCCTTGCCCACGTCCGTGCCACAGTTGACCCTCCACATTCTACCAGGATGACAGTTCTGCCTTCTGTGGAGAATTTCCGCACCTCTTTATCGCCAACCGAACCCTGTCGTCCAGTTCCTGTTACAGTAACTTATGTTTCCTCTGGTTTTCCTTCTCAGAATGAAACTGTTGTATCTTTGACACCAAGCTCTGGTCTCCCACTTGGGTCCTATAATTCATTGCCTGTCCCCATGTATCCGGCACATACTTTACCAACAGGTGGTACAGCCGTTTCTTCTCACACCATCACTAAAACTGAAGGTCTATCTTTTCAATTGAGGGATGCCCCCCAGTGCCAGACAGTACGGTCCACATCTCACCCTGCCCCCATCTCTACGCCCACCCCCATTTTAATAAATGGTTGTAATTCCACACCTTTACAGAAGGATGCCTTTGCTGGGCACACTATCTCAATAAACTTTTCCACCCCCAGACCAGCACTGGAGCCCCAGCAACAAGTATTAAATCAGTCTTTACCAGGTCATGCAATACTCACAGTTCGTGAGGTGGGTGGCCCCAATGTTGACTCTACCCCACATGTCTTACTTGTCAATCGCCTTGGTCAGATTTTTGTCAAAAATCCAGAAAACAACAATTTTCAGCTACCTAATCCCAGCTCCCCTTCCTTTGCTTGTGTGAATCAAATCGCTAGCCTCCTTAAAAGCAATGCCCTGTCTGCCGCTATGGCAGCTGCAGGAAACGTGTTAGGCGTCGCAGGACCGACAGTCCAAACTCAAGCCCCCAAGATGGTGACCCCTGTGACATCGCTATCCGTGATACACCCAGGAACCTCTATCCACCCTGTAGCCCACAGTGGTAATGGGATGGTGGCAGCTCCTGAGGCCTTTCTGGGAAGGAAATCAAAAGTAACGATCGATAATACAGCCCCTGGGATGAAAAAGTCCAAGAGCAGGAAAGCTACTCCTAACCCCAAGAGAAATAAGTTAAATATGGTGGCTGTCCCCAGCCCTGAGCTGTCCACTGTTCAAGATAAACCCTCACTAAATGCCCAAGCCATAATTAAAAAGGCCATGGCTAGCTGCTACAGTCCTAGTGGAGCCAGCATTCTGAGCCCTTCCCATTTACGCACCTTGAACAGAGTACTGGCATCAAACTCTGTGGTGCTGCCCCCTGATCTCCTCATTGAACCAGAACCTGCAGCCACACCCGTCAGCACAAGCTCTCGCCCCCGTTCTCAAGTCCGTATTAAAAGGGTATCATCCCTATCAGACCGTATCACAGCCAAAAAGTCAAAGGTTGATGTCACGGAGTTGGAGCCTTCTACTACACTGGAAGAGCAACGTAAGACTAACAGTTCTGTGGCAAGGTGGGTGGAGAAACATTGTTGACGGAGTTTAGAAAAGTAAAGATTTTGGTTGGCTGGTGCGGTCGTCTTAATAAATTAACACGGTGTTCCCGTCAGGTCCGGAGGTGTCCGCATAAAAACACCCACTGTAAAAGGTGTTTTGGACCTAGATGATCTGAAGGAGGAACGCCAAGGCAGCTTTGAGAACCCAAGGTAAACTTTAATGACCATTGCATTGTGAATTATTTTGTTTTAAGAAGTAGGAATGAATCGATGAAAAGAATTGGGCAAAGAAAACAAAATGGCTACGAACATGCATACAAATATGACTCAACCATCTAGGTACAATATTGAAAACATTTTAAGCAATTTAAATTGTATTATTGGTAAAATAAGTAGGAATATTCTAAAATATAGGCAGTAATTGAAAATATATAGATCACTTGGATAATGCAATTACTAATGGAGTTAGTGGGCTGGGAAATGTTTTACTTAATGTCGATTTAATTTTTTTTAAATGTCACAGGCCAGGACCATGGGATCGCTTATCTTCAGCATCTAAGGGCGGGGATGTCAACTACAGCAAGCCACTTATGTGGGATAGCGCTGGGCGCTGTGCCCTAACTGACTGGAATAAGCACTCAGGTGGCTCCTCCATATTTATCCCATACTTGTTTTAATGTTAGTCACTTAATACTGACTTAGCTCTGTTTGGTACCCTTAATCTTTCTGGTCATTGGAGTCCTCTTTGTTTATAGTGCTCTTGTTAGCTCATATAATGTATTTTGTGATATTTCTGTTAAACAGGTGTAATCTCCAGCTCAGATGATGAGATGCCTCCACCTGAGTTAGATGATGAGTGTCCTGTCAACAAAGATCAGCCTCACCTGCGCTTTGAGATCACTAGCGAAGACGGCTTCAGCGTAGAAGCAGACAGTATAGAGGGTATGATACTGTCTTCTCCCAAGCCTTCTGTATGATTTTATAAATGCATAAATTAAAAATTTGTAGTATGCCCAAACTAAATGTATATACACACTGACGTACCATTGGGCATTTATCTGACATTCTGGTTAATGAAGCTGATCGTACCTTTGTTCCATGCAACGAAATAATGAATATAAAGTCTTAGTAAGCTGTTGGAAAAATAGACCTTGTATATTGACCCGTTGCTCTTTCTTCTCATTTGTTAGTGGCTTGGAAGGCTGTGATCGATGGAGTGCAGGAGGCCCGAGCTGGAGCGCGTCTCAGACAGCTGTCCTTCGTCGGCATGGGTGGGGCACGCATGCTGGGTGTCCTCCATGACGCCGTGGTCTTCCTCGTGGAGCAGCTCCAGGGGGCCAAGCGCTGTCAGCGCCATACCTTTCGCTTCCACAAGCAGGACACCCAAGAGGAAGAGCTTCCCGTCAATCCCACTGGCTGTGCCCGCTCTGAGGTTTATCTTAGGTGGGGCAGCATTTTATTTAACACACAGTGGACCATCATAAATACATGCTTATGCTATTTTTCACCAGAAATGTTATCATCTTTGTACATGAAATTATTAACACAGTAATCTTGTGCTTTCAGTCAAGACACCATCAGTTAATGGATGTTTTTTGCTGCATGTTTCTTCACAGGAAGTCCACCTTCGACATGTTTAATTTCCTGGCTTCCCAGCACAGACAGTTGCCTGACAATGGCCCTTATGACGATGATGAGGAGGAAGTTCCACTGAAATCCACCAGGTAAAAGACAGCCGCTGGTAGAGCAGGCTCTGTTCTCAAATTTGTTTCTACTGTGTGCACATAAATATCACGTTTTACATTTTATCTTGTGCCTAATTTTTCTGTGGGTTGGTTGAAGTTTAATTTGCATACTCTTAAAGTTCCCATTTAAATGTTGTGTATACTATGTTGCATTTACATAGTATTGGTTTGCCTTTTCTCAACAAAAGGAATTGCTTTCCTTGATTTTAGAGACCACAGTGGGTGGACAGGAAACAGGCAACATAACATTTTTAAATGGGAAGATCTCTTTTTAGAGGTTTTTCAGAGGTTTAACCATTAATTAACTGGGGGAAATGCCGGAACACTAACTTTGCTAGTATTTTACATGATTTTATTTAGCCAGCACTGTGACCAAGTTAAACCAGGGTGAAGATGTTTCTCTCCTCCTGTGTGCTGATAGCATGTTGATTAGCCTTAACTCTTTACATTTTTTCTTAAAGGCGTGCAACCAGTATGGAGCTTCCCATGGCCATGCGCTTCCGACATCTGGAGAGAACTTCAAAGGAAGCAGTGGGAGTGTACAGGTTGGTATCTTCTAAGTTCCCCAGGGCTGCACACTGCAAATTAAATGGTTCCAGCTGCAACCAACAATATAAAGTCATGCACAGGGGTGTATTCATAAAAACAATGGTGTACACTTAACCGTGTCGTGGCCAGATGATATAGCCTAAGAAGGAAATTATTTAATCTGATGTCTTTTTGAGGAATAGGCCTGTGTTGTTAAGGCAGTGCAGATGAAGCTTTTCAGGCAAGTTATGTAACAGTTTTTGTGAAGTCGTATTGAAATGAAAGCCAAGGCTGAATCTAATCAAAAGTGAACAACCTGGTAGAATTTAGTCTGTGTTGGCACAGACACTTCGACATGTAAAGAGTTTCGCTCCGAGCTCTGTGCGAAATGCTGGCCCACTACCCAGCAGATAAAGTAGACCAAAGCAGCCTGGATAGTTTGCATTCTTGTGTAAAGGATGCCGCTTTAACTGTCATTTTAGACTTGGACTGAACATCAGTTAGCATTTCACTAAGATGAATACAGTGGCAGGAGGAACAAACTGTAGTGAAGAGCTAGAGTAACACTAAGGGTGGATAGCAAGGACAAGGTGAGATTGAGATGATTTCGTGAGCAAGTTTGCACATTATTATAAAGCCAATGTTTTGGTCTGGAGCCTTGTTTTTCATGATCTGTGACTTATAATTATTCAAAACCGCTGGTATGTACATGCAGTTGTATTTGCCTTGTTGTATTTTATTGTTCCTGTAATGTCATCCGTGTGCTCTGGTCCTCCATCGGTCCCGTTCAGGTCTGCCATCCACGGCCGCGGCCTGTTTTGCAAGAGGAATATCGATGCCGGGGAAATGGTCATCGAGTATTCCGGGATTGTCATCCGTTCTGTCCTTACAGACAAAAGGGAGAAATATTATGATGGCAAGGTGAGATGGTTGTCTAATAAAATCTAAAAAAAAAATCTAAAGCTAATTTCCTAAGGTATAGTGAAACTTGTAACTGTGAATTTTAATGATGCTTGGTCTCCATTTTAGACATTGGATTTTTATGGTAATTGTTTTAAAATTTTTGAAAGAGACAGTGTGTAACTCTACATTCTTCCTTTGGGTGGAATGAAAAGGTTCTCTTCATGAAATGACACACACACACACACACACAATAGTGTGGAATCACTCTACAGACCACAGGATGTGAGCTGGTGACCTTCACATCACAACCCATGGAGCCAAACACATATCCCCAAGGCTACTTAGCTTCATGTTGCTGACCAAACCTTATTGTTAGTTTCTGAATTTCAGTGATTAGAATGATACTTTCTAGATCTTATTACATGAGTAAATATGAATGATTTATAAATGTTTTTCTCCGGAATGGCTCTTACTACCATTCTGAATCATTTCCCCTTCCAACCATTGCGTAAATAATTCTGTTGCCTCTCTGCATTTTCTGCAGGGCATTGGCTGCTATATGTTCCGCATCGACGACTTTGATGTGGTAGATGCCACCATGCATGGGAATGCAGCACGCTTCATCAACCACTCCTGTGAGCCCAACTGCTACTCGCGTGTCATCAACGTGGAGGGCCAGAAGCACATCGTGATCTTCGCTCTGCGCAAGATCTACCGTGGGGAGGAGCTCACCTACGACTACAAATTCCCCATCGAGGACGCCAGCAACAAGCTGAACTGCAACTGTGGAGCCAGACGCTGCCGTCGCTTCCTTAACTAGAAGCATGAAACTATGGGAGCGAAGGTCCTCAAAATGCTGCCATTGGCTGGAAGAAAGCTTGCTGAGCTATGCAGGGAGAGAGGGGCTGGGTCCGGCATGATGAGGAAGAGCTAACGATAGCTGGGGGGCAAAGGAGAAGATAGGGGCACTTCTCTCCTATCATCAGTTAAACTGAGCCATCATTTTGCTTCCTCTCTGCCTTTTTTTTTGACAATCCCAAATGCCAAAACGAAATAACGCACCCCAGAAAAGTGCTGTGTACTGCTGGTGAGGGAAGCTATTTTCAGAACAGGAAATCAAAAAATAAATGGTTTTGTCTCTTAAACTGCTGTCAGCAGCTGCTACTACATGTGCGGTTTTCCATGATGCAGAAACGTCCCTCACACCCAGATCATTGTATTGGGTAACAGTAGCCAAACAGGGGAATTCTGTAATCTTTTATCCCACCACTCATTTTAGATTTTTAAGTCATTCCTTAGTCTTGTGCTTTCTGTGAAACTATATGAATGCACAGAGAGTGTACAATCCACGAAGCGTTTTACTTTCCTAGAAAACAATGTTGAGAAGCTTTAAATCTGGATCTATACTACTTTCAGGGCAGATGTTTGTTTGCATCTTAGGAAATATTTTTCCCCTGACTATGCGTATTGGCTTTTTACTGACATGTCTCTAAATGATGGCTTCAGTCAAACTGCCAGTGAACATCTCTAAACATTTCTAAACTGATACTGTTTTTCTTTTCTTTTTGTAAAAGCTCCACTTTCCAATCTCTAACACAGGGGTCTCCAACCCTCCAGTCCTGGAGAGATACTATCCAGTACTATCCACCTGGCCCTGGTATTTACCTACCTGGAGAGCTAGATAGTAGCTCTTCAGGACTGGAGTTGGAGACCCCTGCTCTAACATCTCAAATTCATCTAGATTTGATTATCTGTCTGTCTAGGAACATGTAATTTTTAACTGAATAATTATGAAGACCTTTTAAAATTCTATTTATGTGCGAAACACTACCTACCCTTATTATGGACCATTTTGTATTTGGTTTTTCACTTCCTTTAAGTGCAATAATCTAATTCTGGTTTTGCCACCCACACTCCAATTCTAGAATTTTCTAAACTGCTGCCTTTGTACATTACTTTAAGGAAAAAAAGGTCTTGTGTCTAAATTTAACTGTTATGTTCCTTGTTTTCCGTTAACAAACCCATAGTAACTGGGAGGTAGAGTGAATTATTTGCTGTCCATAATGTAAAAACAATGTTACTTACAGTATCCATATGACAGATTCTTTATCTTTTAAGATAATTGTGGTTGAACGTATCTGGAATGTTTATTGTAACTTGGCTTCCTGTATTTCAGTTCATATTTGCTTTATACTTTAACATAAAGCAAAAGTTATTAGTTCCCCAGTATTTTAATTTATTCAGCAGTCAGCCATAAACAGCCTGCTAAGGAGCGAGTCTGCCTCCCCTCATCGTCTTTCAACGAAATTCATTGCCCCCGCGTAGCTCTTTCACAACACAGTGAGGAGGACCATTAATTCCCCACCCAGTACTACTTGTTCTTTATCGCCATTAAACCCTTAATGGTGTGTGTTACGTGGTACCTTGCCCTACAAAGCTCTTGCAAGGATTCTACCTCAGTAGCTCATAAGGTGTAAAGGAATGCAAGTGCATAAATACGGCTCGGTCTCCGCTGTCCTGCAGAACTGGCTTGTGTGCAATGAAGAATGCAAAGCACTCGTTTTACCGAATTTTTAACATGGAAATTACTCCCAAGTACTGTTCTTCAAACATTGTGTACCAACTTTATTTTAAAGCATAAAAAGATTTGGGGAAAAATTAGAATTACTGGTGAACTTGGCTTTGTTACCTTGTATAAAGAACTTGCGTTTGTACATAATTGTATACATATTTCTAAACCTGTTTAATTTTTCTATGCACTTTTTTATTTATGATGTTATTTGCTTAATAAAGATGTTAAGATGTTTGAAATGCAGTTATTCTGGAGTAATCACTCATGAATCAATTCTTTGCAAAAACATTATGCAATAGTACAGTTTTTAATACTCAGATCTTTAGTATATCTGAAGCATGAATCTTTAAATAAAAAAACTACAAAATGAAGCAATTTTTATGATTTTTCCTTATCCATATTAGTTTATTTTGACACATCTTGATGTCGTTTTCTTTAACTCCAGTTTTAAAAAACGGCGTGGTATACAATGCAGATCCTCTTTGAAGGACCACTATGTAGTTGAATAATCCAGCATCTTAGCATTTCTCAAAGCACAATTGAAAAGAATTTTTAAAATTCAACCTCTGCAGTACATAGTATTAAAAGATTATGAGAATAAGTTAAAAGCTGAGAATAAAGAGAAATCTGAGTGATGGGTAAGATTGAAAACTATTGTGGAATGTCTATAATCTTCCACCCCTGCATCCTTCCATGGAAACTTTTATAACTTGAGCATTATCACCAGATCTAGGAATATTTTGCAATGTTCAAAAGTTGTCGCTTTTTTGGAGCAAGTTGGAAGCACCAAGATTGAAATGAGTATATACTTCTAAAAACACAAAGATAAACAAAGTTAGAGCTGTGATAGGCTCTTTAGAGCAGCGGTCATCAAACTTTATATTGGAATATTGGAAAGCGCCCTGGGCACCTTTAGGTTGTTGTATGGCGCTATATAAATAAAATTTGATTTGATTTATGCACCCTGCCCAAACAGCTGGTCACTAGATGAGCTGAACTCCACACCCCAGCTTTAATGTATTGGCATAACATCACTAACATTGGGGAAAAAATCCCAACTGGCTATTAATTTAAGATGATGTGTTTGCCTTAAAAGTTCTGCATTATCTCAGTTTTGTGCCCCCCTCCCCCCAGCCATATGATCTGTATGACCCTCAGGGGGGGGATGTGCTCTAAAGTTTGAGAACCACTACTGTAGAGTTACCACTAAGGCAGAAAATAATACGTTCTGTGAAACATTTGTGGAATGAACTTTTCCTCGGAAAAAATTCACCCTAAATGTGACATTCTGTAAGAAATGCAAAAATATATTGTATTTACTGCATGCATTCTAGCAATACAAACTCAAATGGCTTTCCATTCAGCAAGCTTGCCGAGCACTGCCACTGCATCGCCACGTCCAATGTCCACAAACACCTTTGCAAGGTCTCCAACGGTCCACTCGGGGAATTCCGTTGTAATTCTCTCAAGCAGAGCTTTAAATGGACTCTTGGTGTCTCGCATGGAGTAAATGTAGTTGATCCAGGTAGCTGAGAATGAACACTGGGCAGCCACATGGCGAGTGGTCTTAGCAGAAGTGCACTCAGGGTCCAGCAACATGATAAGGTCCTCTAGCACGTCCAGGTTGTCCAGCACTGTCCACAGTGGGGCACTCTTAATGCCGGGAGCTGAAAGTGACCACGGCTTGATATCAGGACACTTTTGAGGACAGCGTTGTACACACACACACATACACATTTATATATATATATGTTAACACACCATTTCCTGGTGGCTTACTAAGCTGATGTGCATTATGGGACACATCATTGTATTTTAAAAGAAATATTAAAACCTGTTCTTAAAACATTACAGAATCACTATTAAAGTACTCATTACGTTCATGCATGAATGAGGCTCATGGCAGATATTTTCTGGGTAATGTATAAATACTGTACATCAGAAACAGAATAAGTTTATTCACCAAATGCACATAGTACGTAGAAATTTGAGTTCAGGCACTGGGAGAGATATTAAGTTTCCGAAGCAGCCTGAGGACAAACATTCTCTGGTGAACTTATTGTGATGGTGGTGGAGTGAGTCTCCCATCTGAGCTCATAAGCTCATGAAAGCGTGAAAAGTTTTAAACTGGCCAAGTCAGTTTCCTGATTTAAATCCAAAAAAAGCAACTGAAAAAATGCAGGAGAGCATCTCAAAGGAAGATTTTGATGGGTTGCAGACTTGAGGCAGTTATAACATGCATGGGATACACAACAAACTTGTAACTTTACTACATATTTTAATTAGCTTTACATTTCTTTGTCCCAACATTTATGTGTGAAATTGGAGGGAAATTTCATAAATACACAAATACAACACAGTGATATACAGTTATAATGGACCTGGCAAAACAGTCCGTTGTATTCAAAGTCCATTATATGCAGAGTTGTTGTATGCCCAGAACACAATTACAGGGCACCATTTACTCATGCCACATCCCAGCAGACACAATTGTGGTATAGATTATTGACCTTGTGGTATAGATTATGTGGGATGGATATAAAAGGCAAGACTACAGAGCCAGGGGGTGCTGATTGTTTGAAAGCTCTTTTCCTGAGTGGAACTTTCAGTAAAACGCCTCAAGCATTTATTGGATTCATAGAATTTTTAAGAATTAGTTCAACTCTGATCACTGTAAAAAGTTATTTCATGAGCCTTATAATCAAGGGCGTAACTTTGGCTGGAACATTGGGGGATTGAGGTCTCCACCCATTATGGGTGGGTAGTATTAGCTGGTTTTGATTTATTGAGGGGCTATAATTTACGCCCATACTTTTACTACATACTGTAGATGGTATTTGTCATTATTACATTTTTTCCTTCATTGCCATTCTGTTCCATTTTTCTTTCATATATGATAGTACTTAAACTCTAATAAAATGTATTACTTCCCAATATTTTTTGGTACATTTTGGTTAAATAAAAATAGTCTGTTAGCATGGAAGACAATACAAAACTTAGACACAATCATTATTAGAAAAGACCTCAGTAATACACATAAGCAGTGTGCGCTCACCCAGAATATCAGACAGCTGCTTCTTGTTGTGCGGTGAAAGATTTCTGATGTCATTTGCACTTATCATCTTTTCCATATTGTGCACTTCAGTGTACTGTTTTCCCCCAAGAACTGTTAGGAAACAACAAAGCACCTCTTCCTCAGAAACTTGTACGAATATCTTGATTAAGCTTAACTCTGACAAAGGTCCTTAGTTGCTTAATTATTGTTAGCTGCTTCGTATGCGAAAAAAGAATCCATATTTTTCATTGCTATGACTGATTATTTCTCAGTTAATAAGAAACCAAACAAATCTGATACTTTAGTACTTATGATTATTATAAAAAGCGTAAAAAAAAACTATTCTGTCCTATTGTATGTTAACAATACACTGTTATATCCAAGGATGTATTGTTTGTGTCATAACACAAATAATCAATGTACATAATGAAATATTTGCAAGTGTGATAGAAGGCCTCTAAAGTATTTAAATTATTGTTTACAAAAATATTTAATTTCTGTTACATCATTTATGTCACCTGGGTCTTTGGTCATTAAGTCATGACCAAAACATACACAAATAATCATGCCAGTACTACCAGTAAAGTTTGCCGACCGGGGAGAGGAATTGGTGGGTGGTTAAAAAAACAAAGAAAGTCCACTCCACAACCTAGAGGAAACGATCCTGTGACCTACCAGTTCCGAAACTGAAGCAGTCAGTATTGGACCAAGCTGATGTGGCACCTTAGGGAAGCATCACTGCCGGCACCCCCTGAGAACCCTCTGTCACCTCTAGTACATAGTACTTCTATGGGTAGCATTGTTGTCTTTCATATCTATTGTGTCAGTATCCTCCTACAGGCTTTAAAATGCCCATAGTGTATGATCATGAATGTGTATCTGTGAGAGTATGCTCTCCGATGACTAACTACATGGCACTCCCCTCTCATATGCTCCCCACCAGCCCATGCTCTGGAGATGCAGTGGAAACAGGGATGGATGAATATTTGAAATGATACTTTGAGACTACTTACCACCAGTGTTAGTGACAAATAATACTCCTCTATTCCTCTTCAAAGAACAGAATAAGTATATGACGATTAGCGATAATATCAAGGTGACAGGAAGGACAATCCCTGGAAAAATACAGAGGTAATGGGTATGGGGCAGGATACTCTTCTGTGTAGTACAAGCCAAAGGTATTTTACAATGATATAACCAGTACACAGAAATGGATAGTTCAGGTTCAGAAAGTAAAAATGCAGACCAGGATTTTGTTTCAACCAACCAGTATAAAGAGTCACTGTTACATAGTATTCAACTGGTTGGTTGAAACAAAATCTTTATCTGGATTTTTACTTTCTGGAACTGAATTATCCACCTCTGTCCATATAGTAACTACTATAGCTGCTGCAATCCATTAAATATTATATTAGAATTTGCTTTTCTTAGCTCATAATACATAACAGTACTTACACACCATCTGGCTCAGGTTTGGTATGTTATTAATATTAGTTGACTGTGGCCACTGTATCGTATAGTGCAATTCTCCTTCTCTCCACTGGGGACAATAAGAAAAAACGGCTGGTAAGAGAGCTGAAGAGAATTATGGTGCTGAGGAGCAGAGATGGGAATGAAGTGAAGTAAAAGGGTCGGAGAGATGTATCTATTTGTCGAGTGCTTTATTTTACTGTGTGCATACAACACACAGCAAAGCAAAAAACATTAATAATGACACTTTTATTGATCCCTGTGAGGTAATTCTCTTTTTGCCCTCACCATCTTGCTCTCCATGACACACACATATGTAGCTGAAAGCAAGATTTGCAGCAAAGAGCAGCCACCTGCAGCAGCACCCATGGAGCTGGGGGTTAAGGGCCTTACTCAATGGCCCACAGATAGGTGACTATTCTGCCAAAGCTATGGTTGAACTGGGGCCCTTCCAATTATAGGCGCAGAGGCTTAAGGCTGATTCATACTTGTGTTGAGCCTACACTTATGCAAGTGGCCAATGCAGTTGCGAGCATTTATACTTGTGCACTAATGTGGCTGTGTCAGGCTATGGTGAAGTCTATGGTGTAGAGTCCATGGCTATGCTGTACTTAGGTCATCCATTCCATGCAGAAGTGTAAATTAGCCTTTGGCCTGCTAAGCCACACACTGCTCCCAAAAGAATAACTAATTAACTTTGCTTAAGAATAAAAGTTTAAGTGTACAGTTAGTACAACAGATACAATGTTTCATAGAAAATATACTGCCAATGTTAAAATCCATCACAGAATGGTTGCCATTGCATTATCTAGGTGGGTGCTACACAGTGGTGGTGGTTGAATTGGCTCCACGTTCTGTAAAGCACTTTGGGTGTCTTGAAACGTGCTATATAAATGTAACATTCATTCATTCATTCATTCATTCATTCATCCATTTCTGTACCTGCTTGTCCTATTCAGGATCATGGGGATCCAAAACCTATCCTGGAAGCTACAAGCACAAGGCTTGGATTACCCCAGGGTGGGGTGTCAAACCATTGTAGGGTGCACTTATACCATTTGCACACAGTCACACCTATGGGCTATTTGGCAACTCCAATATACCTTTGACTAGCTCACACAGAGCCATGAACTCAACCCCATTGAACACCTACAGGATGAACTAAAATGGAGATTGCTAGCCAGGCCTTCACATCAAACATCAGTGCTTGACCTCACAGAATGCTATTCTGAATGGGCAAAAACCCCCACAGACACACTCCAAAACCAACTCCATATTAATGCCACTAGTTTTAGAGTAGGAAGTCATAAAAGTGTCTGTAGGTGTAATGGCCAGATGTCCCAGTACTTTTGTGTATATAGTATGTTTATATATACAGTGGTACCTCTGTTCTCGAACTCATTAGAACAAAATTTTCTTAAAAGTCGAAACAACCAGTTCGAAAAAAAATTACCTCGATCTGAATCTCAGAAGTCAAACCGTGAACGCAGACCTAAGATAACTTGTATGCGAGGGGAAATGAGTCACGTGGCACGTCTCTCAGCGAAAACAAAGGGTAAAGCTTCAGTCTCAGCCTCGCATTCACTGTGATATCATCATGCATGTTTGCACTAGCTGAATAAATATATTTAGACAGTAAAAATACATTCAGACAATGATAGATAGTAACAGTAATTATTATATAATAAAATACATTTAAAAATAAAGATTTCTTATTCATTATTTTAATATTAATAATAAACCATTAATACATTTAATTACAATAATTTTGTCGTGCTGACAACCAAAATGGATCATTTAACCATCCACTTTTCTTCTTCTTCTTATTTATTTATTTAGTTGTTGTTAATAATAATAATTAATAAATATAACGTTAAATTGTTTGGTACTGCAGTGCATTTAGGACAAACTAGATTAATTCTGATGAGTACTAAATAAAATTCTGCTCCACCTACCTTAAAAGGCCTGCTCTTATTTGCAAGGCAAAAATAACATTAAAATGTTAAGACTTACCTGGGTTGTCACTTGGTGGGTCTCTTCACTGGTAACAATCCCTCTTTAGGACACAAAGAAACAAAATGTATCTCAAAAATATCAACACAGCTTTGTGCTCTAAACTGCGGCTGTTTGAGCAAAAGCATTACTTATTATTATCAAACATCATTGTTTAACTGTTGATTTTGCCTCTAGGGTACTTTTTTATATTACAGTCATTATTCACTTTTGTTATATTACCATTAATTTTTCTAATAAACAGTATTTCATCAAATCCAGCTAGCTATTTTTTTGAATCATCATATGAGAGCAACAAATTACATAATTTCAAATGTACCTAAAAGCCTGTAAAGTCAATTGCTCCATACCAAAAAAAGTGGTAATTGTGGATCTGCTGACAAAAGGCTAATGCTAAGTAGCAGGTTGCTTCCAGGTTCAAAATTTCTAAGACAGCAGTACTCAGGAATAAGGTGAAGCAGGAGACACTGGGAACAACCAGAAACCAGCCAGATAAAAGGAGGAAACAACATTCTAGTGCCAGAGATGATTGTTAACTTATTCAACAGCTTGTCATAAATTGAAGAATTACATCAAGTGACCTTGAAAAGGAATGGGAAACATTAAGTGCAGGTGTGAAGTGCACTGCTAGGAAAGTTTGTATTATGGGTCTGAAGTCCCATAATACAAGGATGAAGCCCTTTATTAATTTTGTGTGTTTGTGTGTGTGTATATATATATATATATATATTAGGGGTGTAACGATACGCGTATTCGTATTGAATCGTTCGATTCGAGGCTTTAGGTTCGGTACGCATTACAAACCGAACGATTCAGAAAAATACTTTTATATTTGAAAAAAATAAAAGAG
>JABFEB020000132.1:21095032-21107122 GCA_019775895.2 Stomatorhinus ivindoensis
AATAAAAATTATGTGTATGTATGTGTGTGTGTATATATATATATATATATATATACACACACACATTATTTATTCATTTAATCATGTAGATAATGTATAGCAGTAATTATTATTATCTGTGCTGATAATGAATTTGCCCTGTACAGCTTTTTCAAGGTATTGATCAATGCTCTGCAGCCATATGCACAATGTGTACATTGGCAATTCTTGTGTTTTATTCTATTACTATGTGAATTATTGTGTCTATCTTTGTGTTTTCCTTTGGAATTAATAAAGTGTCTGTCTGTCTGTCTATCTATCTATCTATCTGTCTGTCTGCCTGTCTGTCATTCTATCTATCTATCTATCTATCTATCTATCTATCTATCTATCTATCTATCCCTAAGCCTCTGAAAATCATTGGGTCGATATTGCTAATCTGGTTTATTGTATATTTCTAATTTTATGCCGGAACCAGCTTGGACTGTAAAGGACATGGAGTTGCAACATGCAGATAATCACACCAAGTTTCCAGTAAGATACCCAGCTGCCATAAATAACATGTCATTTTTGAGAAAAGCATCAGCTACACAACTACATGTATGCTACCTGTTGATATGGTGACCAGATAATCCATGTCAGGCAGGATACTTTTAGCTACTTCAGGTTTTACAGACTACTTTGAAATGGAGAAGCTACTGTGCTTGGCTAATTAGTTCTTCTTAAGCTTTGACTGGTTTGTTTCTTTGATTTAAAGACTCATCCAGCTGATTTACATTAACATTAGTAACACATGCATGATTATAAGAGACTAACCAATCAGTTACCAGGAAGAACTCAGTGCAAGTGAAATCTTGGTGGTAGTTTACAAAACCTGTACTAGCTGGAAGTCTGCTCCCTGACATGGACTATCAGGTCACCCTACCTGTTAATGTTCCTTTTTAGTGCTTCAGCAATTAGCCTCACATCTATTGTGAAGGTTGGAATCCCTTAGCTTTTGGAGCTTGTGTATTCTCACTGCGTACATGTAGGTTTCCTCCAGGAACTCTGGGCTTCCTCTCACAGTTCAAAAGTGTTTGACTAGTTGAGTTGGTATCTCTGAATTGTCCAGTGACAGACAGACATCCCATGCAGGCTGTTTTCCTGCCTTGATACCTCTACTTCAGGCTTAATGATAGTTAATCGTTTGTGAAACTATACCAAAAAATTAGCAAACAGGTTTAAACAGTATCAGAGGCCTCTGTCAGTCAACAACACTTGCTGAGAATGGTGGCTCTGTCTTGTATGTAAACGTCCTTCAGAGTTACTCCATTGCCTTATATGACAGCGGACTTTGTTTCTTGGCATTTCCGAAAAGATAGAGTGGTGCTCCACTTTGCTACAATGCTGAAGGTGTGATCCTTTTTTGTTGTGGTCCTTAGTTAACTTGACACCTCTAACATGCCATGTTCAAGCATGACAGGGGGCCAGCAGAGAGCGGAGAAGTGGCGGCCACAACAAAGGACATTTACACATGAATTAGCTGAAGGGACCCCTGATCCAAAATGATGTTTTTACCTTGTGATTGAGACCTTTGAGATCCTTTCTCTGTTATTATCTATTATTGCCTATTTCCAAATAAAACAATTAGAATATGGTTATGCTGCATGACAGAAAAGTACCATTATAAGAAAAGCAACCGTTTCAAAACCCGGTGTGGAAAAAAACATCATCTATGCTGCCCCTCTATTTTTGCATGTAAAGAAAGGCTGTGTGTGTGGTGTATTGGCTTGCTTCTTGCCGACACTGATAAGAATCAGCACATCATGTACTGTACGTATTACCGGCTGGCTCACTATAACAATTGTGCACTGTAAAAATGTGACTTGAATTTAGGGGGAAATCGTAAGAAAACGAAAAATCATAAATCATCTTTTATTTTTCCTCTGGCAGACTTCCAAAAAAACTGGTTTGTGGCAGAACAAGCTGTTCATTATGCCAGGTAACTACACTGATGTCCATAAACCTGTCTTCTCCTTCACTTACTTGCCTGAATGCCATTTTTATTATTTCTCTCTCTCTCTCTCTCTCTCTCTCAACAAATGAGGGGTCCAAAGCTGTGTTTTTGTCGAAAAAAAAACCACAAAATGTTTTTAGCTGTATGACGCATGCACTATGTTACAAACATAGTTTGAAATGTTTTCCTAAATGACAGCAGTTTGAAAGTGTAGACTGAATTGAAAAGTTATAAACTTACAAAATGTGCATAAATCAAATATTTTCTGGATTGCAAAAATTATACTGTATTTTAATCATCTGTATTTGTTCCAATGATGTTTAAAAATAGTCTCTAAATACAAGGAAACACTATCCATTATGTCATAATTATATATATTAAAAAATGTAGATTAATGTAATTGACAAGGATGGTCGAACTGGTGTGGTAGGTGCCATAATCACCCGGGTAAGAAACAGCGTGGGTCTGGAGAAGGTGGCTGTCTCGGATCTCGCCAGGCTGCTGACAATGGAATTTCTTGTCTATTGCTTCTGGAAGCTTCCTGGAGAACAAAGGATGGGCGGAGAAGCTACTTTAGCTGCTTGAACCCCTCTCTTACCACATTTTTTCCTCTGCTTAAAAAAAGGAGCAGGTGTCTGGCTGAGGTTTCAGTCAAGGTTACTGTGTCACATGAATGCCATTTTGACTGCACATAATATGCTGTAGTAAGTTAGTCAAAGCAGAATGCTTGCTAAGTGGACTTATGGTAGCAGATGAAACGGGATCATAGCAACGGCACAAAAACAATGGCGATGTATTCATCAGAAGCATTGCACTTCGTGTGTAATTCTGTTTCTAGATTGTGCAGTGACATTGTGGTTAATCTTTGAACATATATGTTTCCTGGTAAAGGGGGTATGTAACAGCAGTATGGATGGTGTGAAAACAGGTATGTGAGCATGTTAACATCTCTGCTCGAAACATCCTGTCCTTCCTCTAACCGCTTTGACCACAATATATTAATAACATCTTGTTTATAGCTTTAGGTGACAAATGCTAATAGATTTTGGGTATATTTTGGATTAATTCAGATTATTCTTGAGGATATGTCAGTGTGGTTTACAGAAAAAACTACCCTGAAATAAAGTTATTTTTTTGTAAAAAAAAAACACTGATGTAATCATTTTTGTACATAATTAATCTGGCCTCATGTTTTGCTGTTTCCAGAAAAAAGTTATGCTCTGCATACTCTATGCATGTTTACATTATATTAGGTTAGAGATATATGAAAGAGAGGTATCAGTGAAAATGATATTCTCTATAAATAACTAAAACATGCAGAGTAAAGGTAGTGTAGCCAAGTGTTTTAATCTAGGGGACATGTGTTCTGGGGGAAGCTGGTCGTTCAATGGGAGAACAAAAACTTTACTGTTAACCGTTATGATGGACATTTTGGGTTTAGTATTATAGTATATCACTTGTTTTCTATTTGGAAAAAAAAGTTATTTACCAGACATGCACAGTATGTACTGTATGTGCTGCTGCACTTTTTAGTCTTCACAGTAAACATTAAGCACGAGTAGCAGGGATCTGAAATTGCATTTAGGTAAAAGGAAATGAGCAGAGCTCTTAACTGACAAGGATTAGCGATAAAGATCTGCAGGAGGACCAGAGGAGATAGTGTCTCTGAAAACATTCTTGCAGCTTCAGATTTAAGGGGCCCATATCAATGATTCCGAAGTTGTACATTTACTGTAGGAGGCTGATTCAATTTTACCCTCAACCTTTAACAGATCTTGTTATAAAACTGAATAATTTAAGGGGGATGGGGGCTTGTAGACTCGATGCAGGCAAAGTAGAGAAGGAAAATATGATAACGTAAATCTGCAGACAGTGTCTAAGAATGAGAGTGAAACAGCGTGTGCTGATCAGTGGGTGGACCTCTGGGCCTTTCATGTTCCTTGTTTGCAGCATAGGGAGGAAGGGGGGGGAAATCCCCAACAAGAATGATTGTTAATAGATACTGTACTCTATCTTTAAGTGATCTGGTTCCAGTGATCTTTCTTTGGAACAAAGACACCACAAGTGTTTACAAGGGCTTTCGCTGTTGTTGTTAGCGTTTACAGCATCCTTTATGACTAGTTAATTACAAGGCAAGTCCAAAAGAGTCACTGGGTCAAAGTAACATTTTCACCCCTTGGTCTACCAGTTTTGATATACTACTCCTAACCTTTTTTGGTATAATTTTCCTACCACAGGGTTAGTTTTTCTATCTGAACAGAATTAGATGCTGAATTAGATTAACGATGGTTTGGCATATGCATAAAATATAGTTTTTCTTAACTATATTACTTCAACAATTTTGTGCATGGATGTTAACTATGATGAAGGTTGAGAAGAATTAGAGCATGGAGACTGCAAGTATGTCAGGCTTTCTACAGATGTAGCATCATTATGGGGGAAATTAAAGCAAGGGAAACTGTGAATATAGAAAAGAATGACAGGAAAATACTCTCACTGACACATGCACACCTGGTTCTCTAGCATTTAGGCAAATGAGGGAGACTCTGAATTCTTGTTTTGAGACTATGAATCAACTGCTTTAACCCATTAAAAAGGGTGCATTCATTCTAGATGTGAAAATACTGCATAATGGGAGTTGTCTTACCTCTTGTCATCCTCAGCAGTGCTACCCATCAGTGCTCCATCCACCGAATCACCTTTACTTGGTAAATTATTCTTGACTGTCATTGCCAGTTCATGGGATCCAGGCAGGAGCGCAGGATGAAGAGGGTGGAAGATCCCTGCGTAGCCCATAATGGGATTGTGGCCTTGGGGCAGGGCAGGTGAGGAAAAGAGGGGGTACATGGGATTTGGCACGGGGAAGGGACATGCCACTAAATGTTCTGGGGGGTGGAGAGAGCGAATGGCCATGAAGTCAGTGCTAGTCAGAGTCATGCGTGGAGTGGCAGTGACCGGATGCCATCCTAGCCTAGGAGATCGGCAGGAAGCGGGGTCAGGCAGTCTTGTGGTGGTGCTGGCTATCACGCTAACCCTTGGAGGCACAGTAACAGGTAAGGCATTGTCTGTCTTGGGATTTTTGTAGTGGTGGGGAGAAGATGGAGAAGTACCAGACTGTTTCTCCAGTGGTGGACTGCTTGGAAGCATCTCTGTGAGTCCCTCTCCCACCATCCCAGCCACTTCCAGTGGTGCCAGCAGCTGCCTTCCAGCAGCTGTCAAGTTCAGGGTCTCAAGCTGAGCATGGCACTGTTGCCCAAGCTGATGCATTTCTAACAGCTGGGCTGCATTTAGAAGTTCACGTAGGTCTTCTGCAGAGACCTCAAGGGTCTCCATGTAAACATAGTCAAGAATCTGCTGGAAGGTGTGGGAAGAGAGTCTACTGAGAGTGCAGTGGTGTTGCTGGCCATCTTCTTTGCTAGTAAGATGGTTTTCCAGCTTCTTGCTGGCGCAAGCCAGCACAAGACTGTGGGCCTTGAACGTCTGGTTTTCCACCACGATGACTGTGTCACAGAGAACACCGGACAGCCTCATCTTATTGGCTTGACACAAGAAGTAGGAAAACTGTTTGTTGTGGAGCTGGATCTTCATTGTGGAACTTGGTAAGGATAGAACAGCAGGTAGAGAACGGTCAGAAATGGTTTGGGTGTGAATGCTGTGTAAGGGATCTCCATTCAGTTTGCTGGAGACAGAAAAATAATAAGGCAGGATGAGGGAATTTGTAATTTTTTGGTCATTTGAATAAGAACCTCTGTTTCTAGTTTGGCTAGTACTCATATGTTGTAAAGATGGATGGTACATAATGATTTTGGAAAAAGCTATTTCGAGATTTTAATAGCTTGATATGTATTATGTTTATTTAGACATTTTTGGGAATTAAATGTAACAAAAATGTTTATCATGGAAATGAATTAACTGTATATTATGTATATTTTTATTTCACAGAACAACATTTGACTCTGGCCAGGATAAGCAGTGCAAGATTATATTTCCATAGGTTTTGCCACTTAAAAATTACTTAAGAGGATGTATATCATTCATTTTTCAAGGTTTTCAGATTTTCTTCATTAATCCATTTGCATTATTCCCCTCAGTTAATATTGTTTGATACATAAAATGGCCTTCACCTTTAACTAATCAGAAGCACAATACAAATTAGAAAAGTTTTTTTTCATCTCCAGTGGAAATATCCATTTGAGTTGAAAAATATCACATTCAAGTTTTATAACGAACAGTAGGCTAGCATTTTTTAATTAACTCAATTCCAGCACAGCTTTGATATTGATTATTAAAATACAATATTGTTGAAGTACACCAAATAACTTGAATTACAGCAAATAACTCAATGCTGTAGTCTCAGGGAGCACTAATTATTTTTGTTGGTGGATTATTTTCTGCGGTTATTTGCTTGTTTTAATGAAAGAGGCTTTTGAATGTTCCTTTTTAAAGTAAAGCAAATTAGTGACTGAAGTTACATTATGACATGATTTTCATATGTCTCACACGTTTAGTTTGTCGGCTTGGTTCTTCCATTCGTACTCTGGATAAGTGTTAGCTGTTTTGGAAAATAGGACAAAATGGGAAAATAACCCAAAATTAGACCAGTTTGCAAATTTTATGTACTTGGCGAAAAAACCAAATGTAATCACAAATGCAGACTGACTTTATTGCACCTCATAAGGACTCAGTTATCTCCGGACACACGTTATGCCATAAGGAGCATATACAAGGCTAGCAGTATACACTAGAGGATCATGTTTTGTGAGATTTCACAAATAGTAAATCAACTGCTTATTTTTCTCTTGTTCCTTTAGTCTATTGCTATAGCACACACTAGTTGTACGTCATATATTTTAATGTTATTTCCATGCCTTTTGACACTCTGGGAGCTAATAAGGAATTGAATAAAAATCACAGGGATTCTGCTGATGCCCTCCGGAGATGCTGTCACTGGCTGTGAACTCAAGAATGCGGAAAAGGAGTTTTGCATCAAATTTGTAATTCAAGTTACAAGTACGCACACCAAAGCCACAAACCTCCTTAAAATACGAAACCATGACTAATGCCAGGAGTACTCGTATGCCTTGTAACGAGGCTCGCTGCCTTTTCAATCAACAAACAACAATAATAGGTTTGATGCAACAGTTCCTCACATAAGGTTTGCTTTGATATCAGTCATATGACTAAACTGACTGGCTTTATCTACTTGCAAAATAGAGTGATACACATTAAATGAACTCAACTGAGCAAAATTACCTTAAAGCAGGTTTGCTTGAAATAGCAGGGTCCTTGTTTTCAGTATCTCCTGTTAAACCTAAGTTTTAAAGAGCTAAAATTCTTAATCTTTGAAATCTCAAAGCAGGATATGCTGCTATTACAGTATGTTAACATCAACTAGAAGAAATAGATAGCAGAGTTCTCACTAGAATTTCTCTACACCATAGGCTGGTGTGTTGTTTCAGTTGTTATTAAATATAGGTTTAGGTTTAAGTCCTATCTTATATTCTTAAAATAATCAAAACTGGCATTCAGTTAGATTGCATATTGGTTTCATAGTACAATTCTTTTCTCATAGTGCCTTCACCAAATGACGTAAGGGAAAGAGTAGGCGAAGATCCGTCTGTCTTTTTATTCAGAGTAAAAGATGCTGAATGCATTTGAAAACACTAAGATACTAAAATCTGAAATCTGATATGAAACCTTTTTACCCTGCTATACAATGCAAAGAAGAATGAAAAAATAATTAAAAAAACAAGCAGTGGTGATGCGCGTGCACTCCTCCTCATTCTGCTGACAAAAGCTGACGCACCGGAAAGTAGAGGAATTGATATGACAACATTTATTACTGTGATTACTGGAAGTGGGCCTCGCAAGCACAGAGGCGCACACACGCATCGGCAGTCATACATGGGCCTGGAGATGTCAGCCGGTTTCACTCTCAGACTCATGATGCGCTGTCAATAAAATTTGCAACGGTAATAAAATCGTATTAGTCCCGATTTAAGCCTACACAGTGCATGCACTGCAGGGTAGTATGTGAAATAATTGCGACATGTTGAGTTTGATATGGGTCTCAGAGGCCAAAGGCCTAGGATACCAACTGTTCTGTGTGTCATTTTTTTTTTACCCAGAATGCTTAAATATAAAAACTACCACTAATTTAACTGCTAATTTAGGATTTTCAGTATAATGCCCATTATACTGAACATACAGAACATTGCTTTCACAAGATTCATACACGCATTTCATCAAATGTTGCATACATATTACTGCTTCCTCCACAATGACCACATAGAAAAAGCAAAAAAAGTTTTTGTTATTTTTTATTTATACATATTTTTTTTAACTGTAAAATCCAACCCCTCATCGTGTTCCATAATCACTTATCTAATACTGGGTTGTAGTTAATTTTTGTAACTATCAGACCATCTAATATTACTTACAGTTTAAGATTTTTAAAGTTCTTAATGTCACTAGTTTAATAAAAGTCTGGCATGTCGTTTGATTCCTTTATTTGCTATTTCTTGTGCCCTATGATACCTGGGATACGCTCCAGCGATTCCCCCCATCCACCCTCCCCATCCATACTACTGGATGGCAGCTGGTTGATGAACAGGGGGCTAGAGAGTTTTTCTTAATTTGTTTCAGTTATTCATGTTTGGTTTTATTTGGTACTAATTCTTTACTTTACACTGAATAAAATCAATGCAGTCTTTGCAAAAATGTGTAACAGTGATGGTCTAGATTGAATCTTCATTCAATGTCTTTCACAGCCAAATATCGGTGATCAATTAAAATTTATACATTGAAATATAAATTTTACACAAAAATATTATTCCCAAAGAGCAAGTTAAAATAGGTTACATGTTAATTTTTTATTTAAAGTATTGACTAAAACTGCATTTGTATTGTGAATGAATGAGACATTAGGTGAAAATCCACATTTAGGGAATCTGAGGCATCAAATGAAATGAAAGACTCTCTGTACTTAGGCAATTGTTAGGACAGTCAACTAGAGACCAGGGTCACCTCTCAGTGTTCTCATGTGAGATTGCTGCACAAGCATGGCTTCCAACTAACGAAATCCTCATTTATTTGAAAGTATGTTAAAAATAAACATTATGCTACTGATTTTCATCTGGAAAGGGAAATAAGGTGGGAGTGAATTATTCAATAATGAGAAATTCCATGGTTGCTTCACAGAGACTTATTACCAAATGTGGTAAAACAGTCTTACCTAAAGTGACACACTTTATGCGCACATACACAATTCAACTGAAGCAATACAGTTTTTCAGTATAACAAATGGCCTATTCTGGAATAAGTACATACATCCATTCCATAAATGCCGGCAAAATAACCACTCCGCTATCTGCAGTAGCAATTTTGGAAAGAAAAGTTTTTATTTTGTTCAAGATGAAGTTGAGTAAGATTTATCACTACTGTGTATATCCAGAATAGACAGCTGATGGAATACACAGACATTTGTCAAACTGCTAGGAAACAATTTAAAATTACAATTATGCTGCAAAATGTAATACCCAAGCAGCATTTGGTATTATTGAGTTATTTTGTTATTATGACTTGTAGCATGCAAAATCTGTCCCAAAATTAATTATTGTTTACATTTTCAGTTCTCAACGATGCTCTTGCAAATTTCCAGAGAATAAATGCAAATGATCATACATTAAATTATGTCATAGTGTGTGTATATATATATATATACACACATATATATACACACACACACACAGCTCAAATATTATTTGCTAATGCATAAATTTCAGTACAATATAACTTTAAGACCCAGCAGTATCCATTAGCTGTGTCCGCAATTTACACGGTGATGCTTGTAATATTTGGCCGCGCAGCATATTCTTGGACTTTTCAGTCCATAGAAAATGTCATAAATTTCCCAAATTTGGAAGATATTATTGAGTTACTGAAATTGCAATTTCTGCCCTGTATCTAGGACATATAAAAAAGGAAATAAAACAACAACCATGTATTCAGTTCAGCTGCTCATTCTAGACTAAGTTGATCTTATCTTTAGATCTACAACTGGAGAACAGCCTTTGATGTTGAGAAACTACAAAAAAGTGTCCATATACCTCTTTGACTATGCCTATCCTTTACTTTTTCAGGTGATATAAATATCATGTAGTAAAAATAATCTGGTGAAGAAATACATTTATACAGTAAAATGTAGCTAAAATGAATGTAATCTTTTGTATCTATGTAAGTCCACCTATTCAATTTCTAGACTACTGAGTGGTACAGTGAGAATTTCATCAGATTTAAAAGACTTAATCAATTGTATGGCCACAATTTAACCAACTTTATCAAGTGTAACTAAAATAAAGTTATTTTGTCAGCTACATGTAGAAGTGGAATGTACTGAAAAATAGTTTAATTTTAATTGTAGGTGCTGTGAATATTATAGTTAATATTTAAAGAGATCTTAGTCTCAGATATGTCAACTAAACTCTTTCAAAACACTACAATACTGAAATGATAATACATCAAAATGGTAATGATAATGTATTGTCATAAAATAGAAAATACTAGGTATATGTGATATGTCTTAGCACTTGAAAAGGTACTCAGAAGCTTGTACATTTCACAGTGTTTTACAAAAAAAAAGTTTTATAAATCTTTGCAAATGATGGTAATATGTTAGGCCCTTACTGAATTGCACAAACGCTGCACCCTACAAATGCTTTGTAAAGAGTATTTTCTGACAAAATCATCTTTAGAGGCTTTATGGTAAATCATATTGCCGATTTGTAAACTTAGGCTAGGTCAGTGCAAGAACACACGATATTTTTTGCAATTATAGCAAAGTCCTAAAAGTACGCAGAGAGAAATGCACAGAGCAAATGCCTTATTGTTTAAACAGATGGATGGAGCAACAATGGTGATAAACAGATATGTTCACACAGGTAGGTTTGTGTAACATAATGTATAGGTACTCTCAAACTCTACAAACATAACAGGTAGTACTAAATATTGTGTCCAGATTGGTCTACACTCCTAAAGTCATGTTTAGTTTCACGCCATTCGGGCCTTTACTGAGAATTGCCAGGTGGGTGAATTTTAATAAACAATTTTCCCAGAGTTAGATGCTTGAACTAAGAACATGTCACAAAAAGCCTTATTGATGTGATCACCCTAGATAATAGCTCCATGTACAATCTATGCCTGCAGGTACAGACACCAAAATCAATACTCAACAGTAGAGTCATATGATATGATACAACACAATAAAATTTAATAATATTTTGGTGATCGGTCATATTTAAGATGCTGTTTCCCACTATGATACATCCTTCCTGGATTTATAAAAAAGAAATCATGCAGTTCTTTGAAATCAAACAAGTGCATAGCATGTTTACAGGTTTAAAGATTGTATCTAAAGCCCCGGGAAGATCAGACACATGCAGTGATACAGTCAGCAGAGCTCCACTCAATCTAAAGCAGCAAGCTTGTTCAGTACTTCAACTCACCAGTTCACAAGTGACTCAAAAGCCCCCTTTCCATCCTGAGTGCTGAGCAGACACACTGTGGCTTTGCTTGAAATGACATTGGTTGTGAAGGAGGTAAGGGACGTGGTGACCAGGCCTCTAACACCCGCCCCCAGCTATTTGGAAGAATATGATTGGTTGGTAATTTTCCAAGCTTCAAAAATGATTTGCACATGCTTCTAAACTTTCACAACCTGCTTATCTGTGTAAAAAAAGGATAAAGGCATTATTTAAATAGATATCAAAGCAAAAAGTGTTACCTTTATCTGAGGAACTTATCAATCTCTTACAAGAAATATCAGTCATATTCATTTTTATTTTGTTATTTACATGAAAATACTAACTTGCCTACAAACAGTAAATAATAAAATGAATCATTTAAATGTTTATATTTATAAATAACTTCATCAGATAAATCCAGCAACTGAACTCTGCATAGTAAATTAGTATATAAACTGTATAATTTTGAACCAAATGCTTATTCGTTTAAATTGTAAGTAATAGTGAATACAACATATAACATCTATCTATCTATCTATCTATCTATCTATCTATCTATCTATCTATCTATCTATCTATCTATCTATCTATCTA